>OY757942.1:16299798-16462298 GCA_963585895.1 Sepioteuthis lessoniana
GCTACCACTCTGGATCAGAGTGGACCCGGGACCAATGGCAATGGAGGGGTACTCCTCATTTCCCAAATCTCCAAGGTTGAAGTCTAGCCATAAGATTGTTTAATGTGATATCCAGGATATTCGTTGGTGGGGCTTTACCCTTCTACAGCCACAGTCAACTGGGCTAGATTAATGTTAGTTATTTGAAACCATATATCTATGTAAAGAAATAATTTCTATTAAATTGAAATAGTTACTTGAATAATTGTATAAATAATTTTATATGAACAACTTGAAAGCATATTACTGTGTGTAAATTTTTCATATTTGATTCAAATACTTGATGCCATGTAACTGTATATATTTATATTAAGAATAGTTACTTGAAGCTATAATTGTTTACAAAATATTATTATTATTATCAGTCACTTTATATCTATATACAAACAAATGACTATTACTAAATAGAAATAATTACTTCAGACCATATTATGATTGGATTATTGGTATCTTATAGGAATACTTGAAACCATACACCATTGTACAAATTATCTTTATTAGATAGGAATACTTGATATCATACAACAGAGACACTCAAAAATGAAAATTTAAACGCAATTTCCTAAACCTTAAGCATTAAATAACATGTTGACATGTTGTTAAAATCAATCAATCAATCAATCATCTATGGATCCAATAAATCTGTTTGAAAATCATTTGTACTGGATAAGAATACGTAAAACCATAGCACTGCGTCCAAATTAATTGTATATGATTGGAACACTTGAATCCATACAATTATTTGTATTAGATAGGAATACTTGAAAGCATATAACTGTATGCAACTGTGTGCAAATTATTTGTATTAGATAGGAATACTTGAAAGCATATAACTGTATGCAAATTATTTGTATTAGATTGGAATACTTGAAATCAAATAACTGTGTGCAAATTATTTGTATTAGATAGGAATACTTAAAACGATATAACTGTGTGCAAATTATTTATATTAGATAGGAATACTTGATACCATATAACTGTGTGCAAATTATTTGTATTAGATAGGAATACTTGATACCATATAACTGTGTACAAATTATTTGTATTAGATAGGAATACTTGATACAATATTACTGAGTGCAAATTATTTATATTAGATAGGAATACTTAATACCCAATCACTGGATGCAAATTATTTGTATTAGGCAGGAATACTTGATACCATATAACTGAGTACAAATTATTTGTATTAGATAGGAATACTTGATACCATATAACTGTATACAAATTATTTGTATTATATAGGAATACTTGATACCATATACTTGTGTACCTATAATCTGAATACTTGATGTGAGTGCAAAAATAAAACTCTAATGAATCTACACAAAAAAATATAAATATATAAATGTATAATAAAGAAAAATCCCTAAACTCAGGGCACAAAATAACCCAAGGGATTTGAGATGCCATTGAAATTGATCACTCATTGAAGTTTTTTATGTTAATGGTGGCTTCAAGACTTTTTTTCATTTCTCACAAAATTGAGAGGGTATTTCCCATGGTGTCGTGCTTGATGTATGTGTCTAACATTGCAGTAAGTGTGTTTGAACTGCATTGACACTTTTACAATCATTTTCAAACTCATACCTTTCGGAAGGTATGAACTGCCTGATCATCCTGATTTTGGTTTGGTTGGGTTGGGTTTTATGACATATTAAAGGTTGTAGGTCATTTAATGCCAAACTGACTTTATACATATATATTAAATATATATGATTTGGTTTGGTTGGGTTTTAGGACATATCAACCATTGTAGGTTATTTAATGTCAAATCCTTTTTATGTTTACATTAAATATATAGGATTTGGTTTGATTGGGTTTTATGGCACATCAACCATTGTAGGTTATTTAATGCCAAATCCTTTTTATGATTATATCAAATATATAGGATTTGGTTTGGTTGGGTTTTATGGCATATCAACCTTTATAGGTTCTATTTCAATCAATTCAGTTTAGCATAAATCAACAAAGTTAAATGGTTCTAAGTATTTAAAAAACAACAATTCAATTTAAGATCAGTTATTTGTTTACACACAGCTGAATGATCAAAAAATTCTATTTCAAGCAATTCAGTTTAGCATAAGTCAACAAAATCTAATGTTTTCAAGTATTGTTGTATATCTCGAATAATTCAATTAAAAATCAGTCATTTGTTTACACACAGTGAAATGATAAACAGTTCTATTTCAAGCAATTCAGTTTAGCCCAATCATTTGTTTGCACTCAGTTTAAATGTCAAACAGTTCAATTTGACTCTGGACCAGAGTGTACCATGGAGCAATGGCAATGAAGGAGAATTTCACATTCCCCAAACCTCCATAAGAAGTTGATATGCAATACTCTGAATAAACCAAACCAAACGTGTAAATCAAATATATTTCTTTATGGTCAGAAGGGAAATTTCATTACCTCTATCATCAAATGGGCTTACAGTCTATAATAAAGCAATGTTCTTATTGCATGGCAATCATAGCCTTCACTTAATTCAAACTTGATTTTCTAGTCAAAATTAAAAAAAAAAAAAATTTTAAGTTCTAATTATACTATTGTTAAAAAATAACTGAGAGTGAAAAAGCTAAACCCTTTTTTAGTAATGCCATAATTCTAATAAAACTTCAATGGCTTAGACGTAAGAAGTGATTAATTTCTTTAATTATTGTCGTCAAAATTTCTTTAGTCGTACATGAATTATTAGTATCAAATAGGAATAGTTATTATTTAGAATATTTGGACTATTGACCATATCTTTATTGTTATAATTACAATGTTTCAGCCAATATGTCCTATGGCCTTCTTCGGGTGTTTCGTGTTGAAATCATGAGTCCACACAGAATCTCAAACTGAACCCTTTATTTGATCCATGGGTCGACTGTTCCAATTCTGTTAATCATGACCTGGTATAAGTGTTAAATTACGACGATCATTAAATAAGTTTCCAGACTTTTTTTGTGTGAGCACTTTTATTGATAATACACACATGAAACACTAGTCCCCTTCCAAGTAATCTCCTCCAACTGCAATGCACTTGTTGTACCATTCCAACAACTTCTGCAAGGCCCCATGGAAGTCCTCTCGTGTCAATGACCTTCATCACAGCCTCTTTCATCTCCTCAATTGTCTCATAATGACAGCCTCTGAGCTTAGGGAATAACCAAAAGTCACAGGGAGCAAGGTCTGGACTATAGGGAGGGTAAGGAACTATCTTGATATATATATAGAGAGAGACAGACAGACAGATAAAATTTTAATAATAGTGCTTCATGATGTCAATCTGTCAACCCAGAGTTCCCTGACTCTCACCATCTATCTTTATCGATCACTGCAGTCAAGTCTTCTAGGCTGTATCCTGTGTCCATACAGAGCTGATATATTCGAATACTTGAAACCATAAAAAATAGTGAGAAAACAAATGATTATTATTGAATAGGAATACTTGCTTGAAACCATATAATTGTGCATGAATTATTTGTATTAGATAGGAATACTTGAAACTATACAACTTTGGATAAATTATTAGTATCAAATAGGAATAGTTATTACTTAGAATATTTGGGCTATTGACCATATATTTATTTTTATACTCACAACTTTTGGGGTGATATGTTGTTTGGCCTTCTTCCGGTGTTTCATGTTGAACTCATAGGTCCACAGAGAATCTCAAACCCTTTATTTGATCCATGGGTAAACTGTTCCAATTCTATTTATCATGACCTGGTATAATTGTTAAGTTATAGTAAGTATTTCTTGTTAGTTTTATCTGTTGCTGTGATTGAATATACAACCTCCAGATAGTTTCAATCAGAAGCACTTTCCAACCAAACACCTTTACCACTGTGCCATATATCCTTGCTGGACAATTAAAAGATTTATTTTCCCTAAAATGCAATCTCAAATTACTATGGATTTCAGTCAGGAAATTGTCTATAGCTTACACTAAAGATAATCCAACAAGATTAATCAATAATGTGCCCCCTTTAAGTTAAGTAACTAGCTTGTCTAGTTGAACATTATAATTGTGGAGTGAATATATTCCTCTCTGTGTGCCCTACAGTGGTGGCTGTGGGTCAATGCGGGTAGTGGACAATTTTATTGAATCCCTTCATCAGCCAATTTAACTCTTGCTATCTCAGTAGCAAATATCACTTTCTTTGTATCTCTCAAAGTCTCATGCAACTACCTCTAACCACTAAGTGAAAGTTTTCTTGTTTTTCACTGAACCTATGCGCTATAGACTATTTGATCTTATAGATGGGAGAGTAAACGGAATCATCTTCCTTGTCTCAATGTTTAAGAAACTCTCCCATATCACGAGTCCATTTTGGTTATGTGACAAGATGAACCGGGGAATCTACTTTTTTCACAAACATGACTTGAGAATAGCAGACGAGGTGGTTGACCCTCAGCAGTGAGTGCATGGGGTCTTTCTCCTTCACATTCCAGAATGGAGAAGAGAAAGTGGTTTCCACTTATTTACTATATGGACTTTTCTGTTTGTTTCTTGAATGCATGTGAACTAAATTCCTTGTTTATTTTCTGTATAATTATATGTCTTACTATATTAATTTACTTGTCCTGTTTTCTACCAAATTTTCTGTGTTAGTTTACTTACTCTCTTTGGGATAACTTAATGCATTATAAGAAACAGGGTGTTATCCACAAATTAGCACGTCGTTAAAAATTATTATACTCTCTGTGGCTCTAATTTGGTTGTTGCCCAGTCGGCTGGGGCTGTAGAATACAATGACTGCACCTCTTCAGAGGGGTAAGACCCCCCCCACCAAATGAGAGTCCTGGATATGACACTAAACAATCCGATGGTGAGTTTCCAGTAATGCTGGAGCTTTGGGGAATACGGAGCACCCCTTCATTGCCATTGCTCCCAGGTCCACTCTGCTCCAGCGTGGTAGCACCTGATAGGGCCCTATCTATGGGTTGAATAGAACAGCATACTTATGCTAAACTGAATTGTTTGATTAAACTAGATAGCTTGAAATAGAAATGTTATTGTCAATTAAACCATACTTACATTGAAACTGTGTGCTTATGCTAAACTGAATTGTTTGAAATTGAACTGTTTTTGTCATTGAAACTGTACTTACACTAAACTGAATTGTTATATATAACTGCTTGAATAGTTTGAAATAGAGATGCCCGTGGTGTAATGGTATCAGTGTAGGAAATGGACATGCCAACACGAGTTCAAATCCTGACTGCATTTCACATAGCACAAATACCCTTGGGAAAGGTATGAATCCAATTATTCTCCCTCCAGCTATGGGTAAATAGTAGGGCAAACTGGATTCTTCAGCCTTAGTGAGGAAACTAGTCTAGAAGAAAGGAAACTCTGAATTCAAACCTGTTAAACTCTGCTTAAAAAACTGATCTTGTGTCATATCCTGCTCGAGCGGAGGGGTTGGTAAATATGCATAGTTTAAAATAGAAATGTTTTTGACAATTAAACTGTGTACTCATGCTAAACTGAATTGTTTGAAATAGAACTGTTTATTTATATGAAAATGGACTTAGCATTGAATAACCTACAAAGGTTGATATGCGATAAAACCCAACCAAACCAAACCAATCTAATTTGGTTGGCTTTTAATCTCATACACTGTTTAAATGTTAACGTTAGACAACTGAGAAGTGTTAACTGAAAAAAATTATCATTTCAAATAAATTAAAAAGTTTCTGTTTTTCTTCAAAATATTCATGATATTTCAATAAATTTTGTTTTGGCCCATTTTCTCATCAATAAAGGAAATTTTCATTCTTGAGATTTCCAGGATAAACCTCAAAAAATAATTATGATTCTCTTTTCTTAAAGATCGATGCCCCACTCTCCAAAAAAAACAAAAAAAAACAAAAGACTAAACCCATGAGGTTTGCCATTGAAGGAATAAATCAGATTAAATATAGATTATGATTATAATGAAAAATTTACAAATTAATAAAATTTTGACATTAGATAACCCATAAAGAGATGTTGTGCCATTAAACAAATAAACCAAACCAAACTATGAATAGTTATGAGTACATTGGAATATTTCCAAATAAATCACATTTCAGTTGGTCGGGTTGGGTTTTATGGCATATCAACCGTTAAAGGTTATTTAATGCCAAATCCTCTTTATACATATATGTTTAATATATATGATTTGGTTTGGTTGGGTTTTATGGAATATCAACTATTGTTGGTTATTTAATGCCAAATCCTCTTCATACATATATATTAAATATATATGACTTGGTTTGGTTGGCTTTTGTGGCATATCAACTATTGTTGGTTATTTAATGCCAAATCCTCTTTATACATATATATTGAATATATATAACTTGGTTTGGTTGGCTTTTATGGCATATGAACTATTGATGGCTATTTTATGCCAAATCCTCTTTATACATATATATTAAATATATATGATTTGTAAACTCATTTTGTAGATAACATTTTAAAACTAGCTTGAGCTCATTTCTATGAGGTGCACAGTTAAATGGTTTCTAGTATTTCAATTGAACACAAATAATTCTATTAATTATTATTCATTTGTTTGCACATAGTTAAATGGTAACAAGTTATATTTCTAACAATTCAATTTAACATGTTATTTGCTTGCACAGTGTTTAAATATCAAGCATTTCTATTTGACTCATAGACAGAACCTTATCAGGTGCTACCACTCCGGGTCAGAGTGAACCTTGGAGCAATGGCACATCCCCAAAGGGGGGTTTCACATTTCCAAAAGCTTTAGGGCAGGAGTCTCATAATCAGATTGTTTTGTGTTATATCGTGGACACTTGTTTGGGGGTGGTGACTTACCCCTCTGTAAAGATGCAGTTGGTGTATTCTATAGCCCCAGGGGGCTGGGTTTGAATCACATTTCAATATTAGATAATTAATAATGAGTTGATATGCCATTAAACAAATAAAACCAAACCAAATATAAAGTTAGGATGAGAATATGTACTGGTTCATTGTTTGTAGATATATATTTAAATAAATTTTTATCAAGGACGGATTTAACTAACGCTAACTCTCAAGGCAGCACCCACAAAGCAGCAGCTGTACATCCACTTACCACCGATCATGGAAACTATCAAAATTAGACGAACCAAACATGCGGGACATTGCTAAAGAAGTAGGGACGAGCTCATAAGTGATGTACTCCTGTGGACCCCTTCACATGGATGAGCAAAGGCAGGACGACCAGCTCGAACATACATATAGCAGCTCTGTGCTGATACAGCATGTAACTCTGAAGACCAGCCAGAAGCAAGGGACGATAGGGAGAGGTGGCGAGAGAGGGCCAGGGATATCCGTGTTAATGGCATGACATGATGATGATGAGTTACATAAATCAAAGACCGCTGACCCCAAATAACCCTTGTGACATGCAAAACCAGCCAGCTAAGAGCAACATTCACCAACTTACCTCCTGACCCTTATCTGGAGGAAGAAGAGAACATGTACCTCTCCTAACCTACCGACTTCCTTTTTAAATTTTGAAAGGAAACACTGGTTATAACAGTCAGAGAGATGGAGTTTGACTGTAGCAGATGGTTTCTTTTGTTTTAATGGTATATCAACCTTTGTAGGTTATTTAATACCAAAGTCATTCTTCTAGAAGAACAGTAGGGATACTATTTAACTCATAGCTGGGAGGATAAGGGGATTCATACCTTTCCCAAGGGTATTTGTACGAAAGTGAACGTAATAATGCGACTGGAGTTCGAACTTGTAGCAGAAAGAAACTTGAATTTTTGTTTGACGCATAATTTAATTTGAAAGTTAAAGTCACCGAACATTTTCACCCAATCAGGATGACCTGTCCTATTCAGTCCGAACCATATTTCCTAGCAGCACCAAAAAATTAAAGAAAGCCCGCGAATCGCTCTCTCCCTCAAAAATCCTCAACGGGAAAGGACGTCTTAACATCTGTTCCTGAATAGCAGTAGCAGCATCAACCATTATGAGGAGAGCCATCTAGTTTATTGACCCCTTGGGTCTATTCTTCTAGACCAAGGGATCCTAGTTAAAAACAAATTAGATGATACACTCTAACAACTTCCTACCTTCTTTCCTTACTACTAGTCTCGCAGCATACGAGCGTAAAACCCTTTACTTCATGCTACCATTTAAACCTCCCTTTAAAACCTAACGACGTCTTTGTTCTTCTCCACCACCTTTATTTTCCATCAACATTTAACGAGGGGATAACTTCCTACGAAATACCAACGCAACCAACGAAATACCAACGCTATCAACGAAATACCAACGCAACCGACGAAATACCAACATAACCGACGCAAAACCAACTTAAACCTAAAAACCCCAATAATAATAATAATAATAATAATAATGTTATCCCCATCGCCATAAATTGCAGCCTTCCGACTTGTGAGGACACGCAACCTCATATAAAAACAAATTAAATATACCACTACAAAAATGGAAATTAAATATCAAAAATACAATATCTCCTCCTACAAACTATGATTTGTAGAAATTTTATTAAGGAACTGGTGATCCTGTTTCACCGAATATCTGCAGCCTCTTGGAGTCACGTGGCGTCCATTATAAAAAAGAGCTACGACTGAAGATTCTTCCTCTTACTTCCTCTCCCACCGCTGTTAACTACAGGTCCATTCGTAGCAGCCCTTGATGGCAAACGTATTTGGTACCTTCCACAGGCCAGGACCCAAGAGCGACGAACGCACGTGCTGAGTTAAAAGGAACAGGACCCACAGCTAAGTTCCAGCAGGCATTTTATCTGCAAACCTTTCTTTACCTTATAACAACCTTACAACTAAACCTTACAAACCTTATAATACCCTAGCACCTATCGGAATCTTGAACTCTTTTGTGAACTCTTACATATTCGTTGTTTGTTCCACTTGGTGTAAAACCCTGTTTATTGTTGTTGTTGTTGTATATACATTTTGTTGCACTAAAAGTCGTTCGTCTTCCTTTCTTCAAAAGCTGTCACCAGCTCCCTACTGCTGTTGAAGAACGGTTTATTCTTTTACAAAACGTAGGAATAAATCGGGCTTTTCGTGGCTTATAAAATTCCCCATAGATTCCGCAGTCCATCGCTTTTACCATTACACTACGAGGACACCCCCCGGCAGTAGCAGAGACGCGGGCGTTAGAAACACATAGTCAAAATGTATTCAGTTTAATATGCTTATCACGTCTTTGTAACTTGTTGTAAATGGTACAATAATAATAATAATATATATGAAAGATTATGTTATTGCACTTAAACTTCTTGTTTGTTGTTTTTTGCTGTTTCGTTAAATTTTGTTGACTTCATTTTACTTAAAAATTTTCGTTTGCCACCTTCCTGTACCGACACTGTAGGCATACACCATATTTACCAACCCCCTCCGCTCGGGTAGGATATGACACAAGGTCAATTTTTAAGCGGAGTTTAACAGGTTTCAATTCAGAGTTTTCCTTCTGCTAGTCTAGTTGCCTCACCCAGGCTGAAGAACCTAGTCTGCCCTACTATTTGCCCATAGCTGGAGGGAGAATAATTGGATTCATACCTTTCCCAAGGGTATTAGTGCTATGTGAAATGCAATCAGTCTAGTCCAGGATTTGAACTCGTGTCGCCGTGTATACACGCTGACAAACACAATATTGACCCCTGACTACAAATCAAGAGTTAAGAAATAAATCATATTCCGTCATTAAATATCCCAGAAGGAATTGATATGCCAATAACAGATAAACCAAACTAATTTCTTTTTTAATCTAAATTTCTTTGCCGTCGACTTTAAACTTGAATGCTAACGTTACTTTTTTGAAGAGTATTGGCAGAAAACGATTTTTAAGATTTCAAATAAATAAATGTTTTTTTTTTCATCCAAAAGAAGTAATTACATTTCTATAATTTTTTTGTTTATTGCCCGTGCAATAACGGATATCTTCATTCTTGAGTTTTCCAGTTCAACACACACACACAGATACACACACACAAATAATAATTGTAAATCTTTTTGCTAGAAGCAAAAATAGGTAAATAGACAAATAAATAAATAAAACACAGCTAATATTTCTGGCTTGACCATTTCAATTTATCATTAGAATCTCTGATTGTCATTCAATCAGTGGCTGGACTGACTATTTCCCAAGTGCCCAGTCAACTGAAGATGATCTGTGAAAGTTTCAAATCTCAGCGTCGAGTCTTGGGAATTGTCCAGATGAGATGCCACTGTGTGTTGGTTACGCGATAGTCGTGCTATAAATGTACCGAAATGTCTGGCTTATCAGAGTCTTGTAATTTATTCCAAGTCAAACGGGCGAGGAAGAGAGTGGCAATGTTCGGTGGATGGTGAGAGTTGCTTGGCTTCTTTGTTGGGTAGAGGTGGCTTGCATTCTATTTTTCCTTCCATTTTCGGACGCACAGATCCAATTGTGTTGGTTTTCGCCGAGATGGTCAGTCAGGCTGTTGGATTTTGCGAAACCCAGAGGACTAGGACGGATTCGAGTGGTGTTTGACATTCGAAAGAAAGGAGGGGGTGCTCATCGGCTTCCGTAAATAGAAATAAACCCGGTGACTAGAGTTAGAGTCTGGGAAAAGACTGCATTCACATCGCGCTAACACTCTTGTGGAAGATCTGAATCAAATGATTCTCCTTCCAGTAATGGGGAAATAGTATAGCAGACTGAGCTCTTTAAGCTTGGTGTGGCAACCAGTCTAGGTGAAGGAAAATCTATGAATTCAAATCTCTTGTAAAAGTAAAGTCAGCGACCGTAGTCGAGGGTGACTCGAAGGTTCCCTTTTCAATAGCTACTTGACCGAAGTGTAGGGGAGGGCGCTACTCCTTTCCCTGGATTGCTCCACTTTATCCTTGATACGTATTTTATGACTCGACCTGCGATTGAACCCCAGTCTACCAGGCCATTGACGAACACTCTAACCACTAGGCCAATGTATCGGATCCTACTTCTAGCGGATGGATTGGTTAAATACAGACATTCAAGAGAAACACACACACACACACACACACACACACACACACACACACACACACACACAAAGTTTTTTGCATTAATTTTAGTCTTTTCGGTCAAGGCCACGTGACATGTGTGCTGAGGAAGCCTAGCACGCATGTCACGTGACTGAGACCGATATTCCTTGGGCTTCAGAGAGCTGTCCGAGGCTCTCACTTGTTTCGACAGAGCTAGGTTTATTACCTGGCGCCTGAAGCGCCCTTTTTAATGCAATGCTGATTGGACTTTGTTTCAGCCACCAGACGTATGGGCTAGGGCTTTGTCCCTGGTTCCCACGTTAAAAAGACCACACACACACACACACACACGCACACACACACACCACACCACACACACACACACACATACTGAGGTAGTAGTGAGCACGAACACCCAAAACCAAAAAAGGAAAAACTCATGATTTTTTTACCGGTATGTCAACCGTCTAGGGTTATTTCATGTCAAGAGGTTATGGAACTGCGTTTCTGTTTTCGCTTTTGGTGTTGTTGTTTCTTTTGGGTAGTTATTTTTTTACAAAATGATAATCCGATGTAAACAACTATTCCGAATAGAAATAATTTGCACAGTTATATGGTATCAAGTATTCCTATCTAATACAAATATTTTGTACACAGCTGTATGGTTTCAAGTATTTCTATCTAATACAAATAATTTGTACACTTTTATTTGGAATCAAGTATTCCTATCAAATACAAAAATTTGTACGCAGTTGTATGGTTTCAAGTGTTCCTATCTAATACAAACAAATAGCACAACGTATTCCTATCTAATACAAATAATTAGTTCACAGTTGTATGGTTTCAAGTATTCCTATCAAATACAAATGTCAACTCGTCTGGGGTTATCAAATTCCTAGATCTTAAGGAATTATATACGTACATATCTAAATTCTTTGTGTCGTTATTTCATAAGAGTTTTTGCACAGATATATGGTATCAAGTATTCCTATCTAATACAAATAATTTGTACACAGTTATACGGTATCAAGTATTCTTATCTAATGCAAATACATTTTGAACAGTTGTATTTCATGGAACTATAGACAGAACCCCAACAGATGCCGCTAAAGTGGACCTGGGAGTAATGACAATAAGCAGGTACTCCGCACTCTTCAGATCTCTAAAACTGAAACCTCATCATTAGAACAATTTAGTGTCATACCCAGGACACTCCTTGATGTATCTTACCCTGTCTGCAGAGGATACGGTCAGTCAATCCAGATTGGTTTGAGTGCACGCACATTGATAGACGGAAAGATAGACTTTTGCACTCGATCCTACCGAATATGAACAATTTCCAAACATATCTATTATTCCCATAGATGAAGCTCTAACAGGTATTACCTCTCATGATTCGAGTAGACCTGGGAGTAATGGCAATAAAGGAGTAGTTTAGAATCCCCAAAGTTCCAGAACTGGAGTCTCACTATCGGATGTAGTTTAATGCTCTACCCAGGGCCCTAAACACGTGAAGCGGTGAGCACTTACCTAAAAATTTCCGGATAACAGGAAGGCCAAAGAACCCAAGAGCCGAAGCCAAGTGATAAAATTGGGTGATGAGATTATGATTATGGATCTCAAAGTTTCATAGTTTGGAAGAAGGCCAAAACACGTATCAACCGCAACGCAGAGAGACTGTATTTTGCTGGTCTTAAGGTGACAGAATCCCTACTCCTGGACTTCGATAACTGTTTTGGGGGGTTATTTCTTTCTTTCTTTTTTTCTGTGATTATTTTCAAAATCTCATAAAGCAACCACCACACCCTCCTAAACCAACATTACGTAATAAATAATGATAAATAACTGTCTGTATCGATTTATATGCTTGTAAAATATCTATTTTTTATCTCTTGTTATTAATCTATTGCGGAGACGATAAGACTTAGCAGAGGAAATTTCGCAATCTTGCCTACTAGCCAAGAGAGAGAGAGAGAGAGAGAGAGAGAGAGAGAGAGAGAGAGAGAGAGAGAGAGACGGATAAACGTACAGAGAAGCAGATAAACAAACAGAAAGAGAAACTGAGAGAGAGACAAGCAGACAAACACATACTTAGAGATAGAGACAGAGGGACACTGAAACAGAGAGAGAGAGAGAGAGAGAGACAGACAGACAGACAGACAGACAGACTGATAGAAAGAGAGAGAGAGAGTCAGATAGATTGAAGGAAAGAGAGGGAGAGAAACAGTGGCAGAGAGAATGAGAGAAAGAGACTGAGCTAGTCTGACAGACAGATACAAAATCAGAGGTAGAGACAGAGAGACGCTGAAAAAGACTGAGAGAGAGAGAGAGAGAGAGAGAGAGAGAGAGAGAGAGAGAGAGAGAGAGAGTCCAACAGACAAAGGGAAAGAGTGAGAGAGAGAGAGAGAGTGAGAGAAAAGGATAGTCAGACTGACAGACAGAGACAGTGACAGATAAGAGACATACAGAGGGAGAGACAGAAACAAACCGTGAGTGATAGAGTCAAAGACCGACCGACAGACAGAGACAGAAAGAGAAAGACAAATAGAGAGAGAGAGACAGACAGACAGAGACAGAGACAGACAGACAGACAAACCGAGGCAGAGAAGGAGTGCGAGACAGAGATAGAAGCAGGGAGAAGCAGAGGCAGAGACAGGTGGAAAGATAGACATACACAGAGAGAGATAGAGACATAGATTGAGAGACAGAGACAAAGTGGAAGACAGACAGACAGACAGAGACAGACACAACTACAAAGACAGACAGACAGACATGAGACGTAAGTGGAAATAAACGAAGTTGTAAAAAGAACATGAATAAAAACCGAAAAGAAATGTCTCCAGCAATAAGAAAACGGAAACATTTAATTGAACTAAGGAAAGGCTTGAAAATGAAAAACATCCTTTAGTGAGTGTGACCGATTAGGAATGTATGAACCAGTCCTTATAATTCAAAGGATGTGTTCGTATATATATATATATATATATATATATATATATATATATATATATACCTTATGAAAGAAAAACCTTTAAAAATTACTCATATTTTTTGTAATAATATATTTCAGCAGACCCTATATTTGTTGTATAGCCACATAATACATCTGCATGCAGAATCATAACGACGCAATGAAGACGAGCGGACATAGGTCTTTAGAAAAATATACCTCTCACTTTATTGAAAGGGTTGTGTGTGAGAGGGAGTTGGAGACTGAACAGAACTGCAACATATTGACCCCCACTCTTATGGCCATAACAGCATTTCTTTCCCGTTCTCCTGGGCTGCTCAACCGGGGCCTGGGGGCCCAGCCTCTCCGGGACATTGGTTCTCATTCCAACATCTTCTCTCCAACTCATCTGCCGCTCTGAACTTCAACTGCTCGATCGGAGGTCCTGAGGGCCCCCTCTGTGGGGGTGCTGGTTCTCTCTACCGCATTTTATCTCCAACTGACCGGAACTTCCTGTCACCGGGGTTATATAATAATTTGACGTCCACTCCTCTTCCAGCGAGCGTAACAATTTCGCACTCAATTCAAACCCTGGACAATCAAGGTTATATCCTGATATTCCTGGATCGGATGCACCTGTTATTTACACAGATGCATTTCCTATTTTGACAGCTTGGCCGGGTCGGAGGTCAATATGCAACATATCTTTTTAAAATGTTAGGTCTGCATCTTTATTTGAAGATGCAGATTTAACATTTTTTTTAAAAATAAAGGGTCCGTTGAAATAAATATTATTACTAAAAATATGTCATTTTTAAGGTTTTTCTTCTATATGGAATTATTTGCTTAGTAATTTAATTCATTATTACTATTATTATTTTACATTAAGCTCTCTATTGGATTTTGAATCCAAAAATAGAATCGTTCTCACCACCGGCTGACTTGGCATTGGATGATATATATTAAAATGAATAGGTCCACTTAGAAATTTATATTATTTTCTTACGAATTATTTATTTCGTTAAACAGATAATATACATCTCTTAATGGACTTATTCATTTTGAAATATTTATTTTTTTCTCTCTTTGGATGAACCAAAAAAAAGGAAAATTTTTGCTCACACACACACACACACACACACAGACAAACACACACACACACACACACACACACATATATATAAGTTAGCTACTGTAGTCGAGGGCCACCCAAAGACCCCCTTTCCAAAAGCTTCTCCACTACAGTGTAGGGAAGGACACTACTCCGTTCCCAGGATCAATTTTACCCTTGATCGTTACTTTATAATGTTGAGTGTTAAGCAAGGAGGCATCAAATACCATTTTTAAAATCATTGGTATGACTCGACTAGGGATTGAATCCAGGTCTCTCGGATCATTGGCGAACACACACACACACACACACACACACACATACTCTCTCTCTCTCTCTCTCTCTCTCTCTCTCTTACTTTCTTTCTCTCTATCTCTATATATAGATATATTGATAATGATTTTTGTTACTTACGCGTATAGAATTTTTCCGGTAAATTTGTCCGAACTTTTCAAAAGGACTTAAAAATTGGACAAAGTGTCTGGCTTGAACAGCCCTGACGGGAGCCAAGACAATCAACTGACTGACTGTAAAAGAAAAGGTTTCTTAATTGTTTAAATGCGAATCTGAGAGGCTCCAGAGCAAATGTTATACTAAACTATTGGTTAAAAAACAATTTTTTGGTCACATAAGCAGATGTAAATAATTTTCGTGATATATGAATTTTTGCAGGATCTTGCACTACGATGTCCGGAGGTTTAGTTATTTTTTAAAGGTTATGCAATGGACGCCCCAAAGCAGCAATATTAACAAAAATGTTGTCAATTGACGATATAGGCATTTGTTTTTAACTCTTGAATAATGTTTTATAACTCTCAGAAAATGCTTTTTAATCTTAGATAATGTTTTTTACTCTTAGATTATGTTTTTAATCTTAGATAATGTTTATTGTTATATATGAAGCGAAGGGTGGTGGGAAAGGTCAGGGAGATCTGCACTGGCGACATGACATGATGATGATGATGATGATGGTATGTATGACTAACAATTCAGTCAAACATCAGTCATTTATTTACACAGAGATAAATGATGAAACTGTTCTATTTCTAACAATTCAGTTGAGTATAAGTCGTTTGTTTGCACATAGTTTAAATGATATACAGTTCTGTTTGACCCATAGATAGGAGCCTATTAGCTGCTACCAATCTGAGTCAGAATGGACCTGGGAATAATGGTAATAGAGGGGTACTCCATATTCTCCAGCACTCGAGAACTGGAACCTCACCATCAGATGGTTTGATGTCATATCCAGGACTCCTTAACTTTGGTCCATTTAATGTAGAGATTCTCTTAATAGTTATAGTGGCTGATCTAGAAGAAGAAATATGGTTGACATTACTACAAACTGTATGCAAACAAAAGATTATCATCAAATGGGAACATTTTTTAAATAGAGCATTTTTAAATTGGAATTTCAAAAATAAGAAAAAAGGTTTCTGTGCAATTTTGATATTTCAACGCACATGATCGTTTAAAAGGCTGTTGGTTCCCATTTTTTAATGTATTTTGTTTGGTTTTCTCTAAAATTTTCACCGAATGTATAAAGTCACCCTGAAAAGATGGCCGACATTTCTACCCTTCTATCTTTGTAACGTGTTTTAACGCTCCTCTCACCTTAAACCAAAAGGAAATTAACCCTAATTTATGCCAAACTAGGACTAATGGTATCGAAAGTATTTGGAATTAAAAAAAAAGATTAGTTAGTCTTTTTAAAAAGCAAAAGAAACATAGGCAAAATTGCGTTTGAGCGAAGAATTAAAGATGGCGTCGTTTTGGAGAAAATACCACAGAAAAGGAATTATGAGTCGACTGATTGAATCGGAGAGTTTTAAGTTGGTTGCGTGTTGTGAGGTGAAATCTATTTAGGTGAGAAGGTTAGGGTAAATGTAAAAAAGGCGTTTTTTTAGGAGAGGAACTTCGATGCCAGTTGGAAAAAAGACAAAGAATTAAATTTTCTGCTGTAATGATCAGCTTATGACAAGAGATACGATCAAGAAGAAGAGGTTGAGAAAAAGTGAGAGAAAAACTTGGATGAAAAACAAAAAATGCAAATGAAGAGAAGAATGAAAATCAAGAATATTGAATCGAGAGAAAAAATTGTGGAAGTCGAAAGAGAAGTGGATGAAAAATTGAATGGGAAGAGAGATATAATTTTGAAAGAAGAAGAAGAAGAAGAAGAAGAAGAAGAAGAAGAAGAAGAAGAAGAAGAAGAAGAAGAAGAAATGGTGGATGAGAAAGCAAAGGAATTTTCGAGAAAAAGAATTTGACGATTAAGCGAAAAAGAAGAAGATAGACAGAAGAGAGGAATGAAAATGAAGAAATCTAAAGAAAAAGTAAAGAATCTGAAGATGAAGAGGAAAAAGAAGCGGATGATGTTGTAGAAAAAGAAGGCTGAACAAAAAAGGGAGAAGAAGAAAAAAAAAGACGATGAAAGAAGAATGACAATGAAGAAAGCTAAAGAAAATGAAAGGAAGAAGAAAGAAAGATAGTTAGAAAGAAGTAGAAGAAAAAGAAATTTTGAAAAAAGACAAGAAGAAGAAAACGAAGGAGAGAACGTTAAAGATGAGAACGGAATGAAAATGAAGAAAGCTAAAGAAAAAGAAAGAAAGAAAGAAGAAGAAATATAGAAAAAAAGACATGAAAAGGAAAGCAAGGGAGTAAAATTTAAAGATGGAAGATGAAGGAAAATGAATAAAGGTAAAAAAAGGAAGAAAAGAAAGATGAAGAAGAAAAAGAAATTTATAAAAAAGACAAGAAAAAGAAAGCGAAGGAGAGAATGGTAAAGATAGGAGAAGAATGAAAATGTAGAAAGCTAAAGAAAAAGAAAGGAAAAAAGAAAGAAAGAAAGAAAAAAAGAAGAAAAAAAGAAGAAATTTTGAAAAAAGACTGGAAAAAGAAATCAAAGGAGAGAAAATTTAAAGATAGAACAATGAAAGTGAAGAAAACTGAAGAAAAAGAAAACTGATGGAAAAAGAAAGAAAGAAGGAGTACAATTTAGAAAAAAAAAGAAAAAGAAAACAAAAGAAGGGAAGTTAAAGATGAGAGAAGAATGAAAATGAAAAAAAGATAAAGAAGAAGAAGAAGAAATTTATTGAAAATGACAAGAAAAAGAAAGCGAAAGAGAGGAAGTTAAAGATGAGAGAAGAATGAAAATGAAAAATGTTAAAGAAAGAAAAGAAGAAAGAAAGAAAGAAGAAATTTTGAAAGAAAACAAGAAAAAGAGAGGGAGAAAAAGAAAGAAAGAAAAAAAGAAAGAAGAAGAAGAAGAAGAAGAAGAAGAAGAAGAAGAAGAAGAAGAAGAAGAAGAAGAAGAAGAAGAAGAAATTTTGAAAAAAGCCAAGAAAAAGAAAATAAAAGAGAGAAAGTTAAAGATAGGAGAAAAATGAAAATGAAAAAAAAATGAAGAAAAGAAAGGAAGAAAAAGAAAAAAGAAGAAATTTTGAAAAAAAAGGAGAAAAAGAAAGCGAAGGAGAGAAAGTTAAAGATGAGAGAAGAAGGGAAATGAAGAGAGCTGAAGAAAAAGAAATGAAGAAAAAAGAAGGAAGAAGAAGAAGAAGAAATTTAGAAAATAAAAGTAAAAAAAATAGAAAGCGAAGGAGAGAAATTTAAAGATAAGAGAAGAAGGGAAATGAAAAAGGCTAAAGAAAAAAGAAAGGAAAAAAGAAAGAAGAAGAGGAGGAAATTTATTTAAAGACAGCAAAGGCGAGAAAGTTAAAGATGGGACAATAATGAAAATAAAGAAAGCTTAAAAAAAGAAAGGAAAAGAAAGAAAGAAAGAAGAAGAAGAAGAAGAAGAAGAAGAAGAAGAAGAAGACCAGAAAAAGAAAGCGATGGAGAGGGAGTTAAAGATGAGAGAAGAATGAAAATGAAGAAAGCGGAAGAAAAAGAAAGAAATAAAGAAATAAAGGAGAAGAAGAAGAAGAAGAAGAAGAAGAAGAAGAAGAAGAAGAAGAAGAAGAAGAAGAAGAAGAAGAAGAAAATTGGGGGAAATCGAATAGGAAGTATACAATAAATTCGAGGAATAAAAAGAAGTGGAAAAGATAGTTGGAAAAAGATTTAAAGAAGAAGAAGAAGAAGAAGAAGAAGAAGAAGAAAGATTGAACAACATCTCTACCAACAACAACCAAAGAAAACAAACAAACAAACAAACAATTAATGTTCCGACCAAGAAAACTTAAGTCTAGAGGACAGACGCTGTAAAAATACAATTAATTTGAGTCGTCTGCTTTGGATTTTACGGCCATTTTATTTGTTTCTCTTGAAGTTGAGATTATTTGATTGTTTGAACAAAGAAGCGATTTGGACAATTTACTACTGAAATACAGCGTTCAATCGAAGGAAGAAAATACAAGCTAATTTTTAACAATAAAAAAAGAAAAAGAAAAGAAGACAGATAATGTGTTTGTATTTACCCCACTCCTCCGCTACGAGCTGGATGTGACACAAGGTCAATTTTTAAGCAGAGTAAAGGTGGATTGAATTCAGTTTTCTTCTCTTAGATTGGTTGCCTTGGCAATGTTTTTGAGCTTGGTCAGTTCGATTCACCCAAGACTTGGGGGAACAGATAGGTGCATGCTTCTCTTAAGGGCATTGGGGCGAATCTATCTATCTATCTATCTATCTATCTATCTATCTATCTATCTATCTATGTGTGCTTGTGTATGATTAAATAAGACAGAAGCTTCATGTCTACTTTCTCTCTCTCTCTCTCTCTCTCTCTCTCTCTCTCTCTCTTTCTATATATATATATATATATATAAAGACTGTGCTTGATAGACATGAATAGAATGAAATAAATGAGACCGAATTAGATACATTGATCAGTAAATAAAAATAAAACCGAGATAAATAGATACGAATACAGCGAAATAGATGGACAGATAGACATTATAGGATATATATAAATATATATATATAGTCATCCACAGACAGATCTGTTTCGTTCTATCAGAACTCATCAGTGTGACTAGACATACTAGCATCCCGTAGCTGGGATCGAAACCTGGTTAACTTAAACGCCAAGCCAAGCCAAGCCTCTACCCCTCAGCCACGAGTAACCAGTTGCATCGAAGTAAATTTTAAACGGTTATGAATCACAATTACTATTATTTACATACATCCGCTTAACGGCTACCGAGATCTCAATTCATATATGAAGAGACTTGCAATAAACGCTAATGGCAACACGATTACTTCATTCGCTAGAGAACTCAACCCTACGAGGGTAGGGGAGTATATATATATATATATATATATATATATATATATATATGAAAATATACACATATAAAAAGACAAGGTCTTCCATGGATGTTTTTATTTATTGTTCGAATTATTTCCCAATGTTAAACTTCTATTCTTTTACACACACACACACACACACACACATATATATATATATATATAAACTGAGATAGATTGGTAATGTTTGTGTGTGTGTATTTGTATATGTGTATACTTGCGTATTTGTGTGTGAGTATCTCCGTGTGTATAAGAGCATTTACAGGATCAAATCTACTTATGATAACTAATATTTGTAGAACAACATTCCTGCTCAAATAATAACGACTTCAAATGAAATGCAAAATTCACCATCAAATAAAGAATTGAAAAAACAAACAAACAAAAAACAAACAACAAAAAACAAAAAAAAAAACAAATTGGATGATAATAGAAAGGTACTAAGATGTTTGGATAAAACGGCTTCAGACACTGACCCATAATGGTTTTAACATCAAATCAAACCATCCTCAAACATCGTAGAAGGATCAGACTCACTCAAAAAGACGGTGCTGGATATGACACTAAACTGTGATGTGCCCGTGGTGTAATGGTTATCGTCGTAGGAAATGGACACGGCGACACGAGTTCAAATCCTGGACCAGGCTGATTGCATTTCAAATAGCACTAATACCCTTGGGAAAGGTATGAATCCAATTATTCTCCCTCCAGCTATGGGTAAATAGTATGGCGGACTAGGTTCTTCAGCCTTAGTGAGGCAACTAGTCTAGGAGAAGGAAAACTCTGCATTCAAACCTGTTAAACTCTGCTTAAAAAATTGACCTTGTGTCATATCCTGCCCGAGCGGAGGGGTTGGTAAATATGATAACACTAAACTGCATTTGATGGAGTGCCTCTACTTCTGGAGATTTGTAAAAAGATCTATTTGACCAATTGATCAGGCCCTTACAGGTCCCTATAATAATTTGACCTATAAATAGCTCCCTAACAGGTATTGATCTCATTGACATTACTCTCAGATTTACCCAGAACAAGAGCTACTGGTACCTGTTGGGGAGCGATCTATACGTCAAATTATTATAGTGACCTGTTTGGGCCTCATCTATGGATCAAATAAATCTGTTTGTAGATTATTTGTATTCAATAGGATCTGGTGTAAAAAAAGAACTCTTGTGAAATTACAAAAGAAATGTCTAAACATGAACGTATTTCCCCAATCTATAGGCGTAAAATAACCCTATACAGTTCGGGATGCCGTTACAAAGATTGATAGAATGTACTGATACACTTTGCCATATAAACCTCAGAATAAACACATGCTTTGATCAAATTATAAAAATAGCTTCGGCTAATTTGAAACATACCCCAACTTCGCCTAACAAATGTCTCCTACTTGTAGTTCTCACTGTCAGGTGTTCATGATAGGGGAATTTATAAAAAAAGGTCAGTTCTAAATATTTGAATGTCAGAAAATAATTTTATTCAACGAATGGGTACTGTGTCTTACCAGAGTATTTTTCTTACTTCTTTTGTGGAATAGCAACTATTTTAAAAACTTTTAAAAAAATTGAAATAAGAAACTTTCCTTTACAAAACTGTTTTACTATAACGATGGTGTTATGTTGAAACAAGTTGAGAATAATTGAAAAATATATACGAAGACGTATATGTATTTGTTATATTATTTTTATTCACTATATATAGAAGAATACAAGGACTGCATCTCTGCAGAGGGGTAAGACTCCCCACCACCACCACAAAGTGTCCGGTGGGACGGTCGGTTGGGGCTGTAGAATTCACCGACCGCATCTCTGTAGATGAGTAAGACTTCCCCAAAAAGTATCCTGTGGCCCAGTCAGCTGGGGCTGTTGAATACACCGACTGCATCTCTGCAGAGGGGTAAGACACTCCCTAAACGTGTGCTGTGTCCCAGTCGGCTGGGGCTGCAGAATACACCGAATATCAACGAGTGTCCTAGATTTGACGCTAAACAGTCTGATGGTGAAGCTCCAGTAATGCTGGAGCTTTGGGAAATGCGGAGTACCCTTTAATTGGCATCACTCCCAGGTCATCTCTGGACTGGTGAGGAAGCACCTGATAGGGTTCTATCTATGGGTCAAATTGAACTAAACTGCGCGATCATGCTTAACTGAATTGTTTGAAATAAAACTGTTTTTACATTTAACAATGTGTAAACAAATGACTTTTTAATTGGATTATTCATGATACATAACAATTCTTGGAATAATTTAACTTTGTTGACATACTAAAGTGAATAAGTTGAAACAGAAATGTTTTTGACAATGAAACTGTGTACTTATGCGAAATGGAATTGTTTGAAAGTGAACTGTTTATATGCATAAAAATGAATTTAGCATTAGATAACCTACAATGGTTGATATGCCATAAAACAAAACCAAATTATTACATATATATATATTTTAAAGGTTATAGGTTATCACTTGTTCTCACGGTGAGTTGATAGTGGATCAAGTTTAGCGCTATTATTAAACAGTGCTCCATATTGCTCTGTCTGATGAATGCTTGTTTGTTTGTTTGTTTGTCTGCTTGTTTGTGTTAAAGGGTTAAGTAGTAATATTTCAATTTGTATTCAAAGAATTTCTTCAGATGACACATACTATTGAGGATTCTTGCCTTTTCCTTTTCTTTTTTCTTTTTCTTTTCTCCCTCTCCACTTGGACACTATATTATATTCAATGTCTTTGATGAAACGTTATATGCCTAAACCCCTTCACCTTCATGGCTATCTTTTCTTTCCTTCTTTTTTTTCTTACAAAAATTAATCCACTTCCGTCAGGTCAAATCTTTGACGAAACCTGATAAATTTGACTCCGTCAAGCTCCACTATATACCAAGACAGTTACAGTCAAAACCAATAATCCCTACCATTATCTTTTAAACCCACGTCTAACTCTTTCTCTATTTCTTCCCAGACCTGTCTGTTGTCTTTAGAACCTCTTCCTCACCCTTTTATTTTCTCTGTTATTTTATCTATTTTCCTCATTTGCTTAAATGTATAAAAAGTCAAAAATGTTTAGTCTGAAGAAATTCTTTGAATAAAGAATGAAATATTACTTCAAAATTCTTTGTAAGTGTCTGATTTATTCAACTTTCCACTTTTTTTTATCACACACACACACACATACGTATATATATATACATATATATATATATATTTGAGAAACTAGAAAATCACAAATTTTCTCAACAATATTTTGCACTGCATAAGTTTATCTATATTTTTATCTATATCATAAACTATATATTGAGCTCTCAATTTGGATAATACCGGTTAAGTATATCAATAGAATCTATATATATATGGTAGTTTAGATTATTTGGCTTAGCAGCATATAAGCCGTTGTGGGTTATTCAAAGCTAAATCTTGTTTATACGCATATATACATTATATATGATTTTTAAGTAAATAGTTTATATGTATGTTTACATACATCATAAACACTCAATTTGGATAATTCCGTTGAAGTATATTTATAGAATCTAAGTATATATGCATATACATTCCTGTATATGTATATATATATATATATATATATATATATATATTCAAAGTAGTAATGTAAATAAAAATGTTACATCACTTTTGTTATAAATCCTCCCTTAATGATGGCACAAAGTCGGGTAGAAAGTACTTGGGAAATATATATATATATATATATATATATATATATATCCCAACAGGATGAAATAGATAATAGAAATAATAATAATAATTATAATAATAATAATAACTGTATAAAAAAAGAATGAAATTGTAAATCCCGAGACAATTGTCCTATGAATGGTCTATGTAATTTAAATAATGTAATATATCAAGCTATAATTTACCCTAAAGAGAATATTACAGATAAAAAAACTTATATCGGGTTGACGTCCACGAAATGGAAGGAGAGATATTCTAACCATAAATTTACTTTCTACCACGAACACCTAAAACACCATATGGCACTATCGAAACAATTCTGGTCTTTAAAAAACAAAGGGTTAACCTTTGAGATAGAATGGTCTATTTTGAAGAAATCAAATACTCCAAATAGTTTTGACGGTAGATGCAATTTGTGCTTAGAAGAGAAAATGCATATTTTGACACATAAATTGCCTGATAAGTTATTAAATAAGAGAATTGAATTAATAGCTAGATGTAGACATAGGACAAAATTTAAAGTATAGACTATAAATTTTAAAAACATAGAAATAAATAGTGAAACCAGACAAAAAACGTATCCAATATACACATAAGGAAAAATAGGTGGCTAAATAAATAGTATCAAAATTAAAATAAGCGTTAATATTTCCCTTAAAAGTTAATTATCGAACTTAACATGAAAAGAAAATAAACAAAATAAAATAAATAAAAAAGTTAAATTACCGTAATTATAACTGAGGGAAGAATTTTGAAAATAAAATAAATAGGGAAATAAAAAAAAACGGAAATTCAATAAAACGAGGAGGTAACTCTTTAAATCTCTTCCTCCCTTCCTCCCCTCCACGTGTCTATTCTGTTTTATTTATCCACTGGATCTGAAGAAGTCCTGTTATATTTTTCTTCGTGTTTTTGGTTCACACCAGAAACGAAAAACAGGATGGAAATAAATTTATAATCCTAAAATAACCAGTCTTTGGTTTTTTCTTTAAAGATATATATATATATATATATATATATATATATATATATATATATTCCCTATATATATATATACACATATAAATTTTTTTCCCTATATATATATATGCATGTGTGTGTGTGTATATATATATATGTATATGTTAGTTTAGGTTTTTGGGTAAGTAGCACATAAACCGTTATTGGTTATTTAAAGCTAAATCCTGTGCATACTCATATATACATCATATGTGATTTTTAAGTAAATAGTTTATCGGCATTTGTATTTTTTAAACCAGTTAAAGCAGATTTATTTGCTTAGAGATTTTTTTCAAGTATTGCAATTAAACACTAATTATTCCAGTCAATATCAATCATTTGCTTACACACAGTTAAATAGTTTAAAGTATGGTCAATTATTGAATAGTTCTATTTGACCCCTAGCTGGGCCCAAACAGGTGCGACCACTTAGGGTTCGAGTAGACCTGGGAGAAAAGCAATTCAGATTCCTCAAAGCTGTTGCTGTCAGCATATACCAAAGTCGAAACCGACAGACAGACAGTTGGATAGATAGATCCTAATTTTTAATATAATCATCATGTCGTGCCGCCAGCACGGATTTCCCTGACCCACTCTCGCCACCCTTCCCTATCGTCCATCGCTCCTGGTTTGTTTTCAACACTACATCCTATATCAGCACAGAGCTGTTGTATATTGGTTCTAGCTGGTTGTCCTGCCTTTGCTTACCCATGTGAGGGGGTCCACAGGAATATGTCGCTTATGAGTTCGTCCCTACTTCTCCAACAGAGTCCTGCATGTCTGGTTCGTCTAACTTTGAAAGTTTTTGTGATAGGTGGTTGGTGGCCGTACAGCTGCTGCTTTGTGGCGTGCTGCCTCCATGACTTGTTCAATATTGCTCGCAGCATTCTTGTGTAGTTGCCGTCAAGCTTTTTCTCCTTACGTTTTGTTAGCGCCCATGTAGTGCATCCATATTGCAGTATCGACACGACCGCGGCTTGGAAGAAACTACGTTTTATTTTATCGATCAGGTCTGACTTCCATATGACCGATAACCGATCGATAGTTTTTTCATGACTTTGCTAGTCACATGTTGATGTCTGTCTCGGTTGATGAGACACTGCTTCTAAGGTAGGTGAACTTGTCCATCAATTTCAGAGAACTACCATTTAGTGTGAAGATGTCACTTCTTTGATCAAAGCACATATATTCTGTCTTGTCTGCGTTGACATCGAGGCCTATGCAAGCAGTTGCTCATTCATGTCATCGGTGTAGCCCTCGTCCGTAATTGTTTGTGCGAGGTATCTTCTACTTCTTTTCTTTTGTCAGCTTGAAACAGTTTTCTTTCATTATATCAATTGACGTTCTAAGCACGTAGTCTAGACAGATGATAAAGAGGTATGGGGCTAATGTGTCTCCTTGCAGTACACCTGCAACAATATCGAAGTAGTTTGTGTCTCCATTCGGAGAACAGAGTTTTACTTTCGTGTTTTTATATAGCACCATTATGGCTGCGACGGTTTCTTTGGGTAGGCCGTAGGCAAGTAGCATTTGCTCCATCTTTCCTCTGTGTATGGAGTCAAAGGCATTAGAGAAGTCTACAAATAATATTGTTGTCTCTAGAATTCGCCGGAGAGTCAATATTTGTGATGTCGTGGATCGATTTCTCTGAAAGCCATTTTGGTTCTTCCTAAGTATTTTCTCAATTTTGGGTTCGATTCGGTTGTGTAGTAGAAGGATTGTAGAACTTGGCCGCTATGGATGCAGGGGTTATACCTCGGTAGTCCTTGGCTAATCCAACGTCGCCCTTCTTAGGGAAGGGGAGGATGCATCCCTTTCTCCATTCGTCTATTGTGTTTTGATTATATACAGCATTACCATGTCGGAGTAGTATGTCGTCGAATTCCCTGGTCTTCCATACTTCTGGGGGTATTTCATCAAGCCCTGCTGGTTTTCTATTTATAATTTTTTCTTTGTACCGAGTTGATTTATTCTTGCGTAAACCGTCCTAGTTTGATGTCTAATTGTTTACTAATAATTCTTGTGATTGGTTCATCTGTAACTTTGGGAGGTTTTCCGGGTAAACTCGCGAAATGGTGTTTCCAAAGTTGTATTCGTTCTTGTTGGCTGATAGCTTTCAGTTTAGCTTTCGCAGTGCTATTCCTTCTACACACTTCGTTTACCGTTTGCCATGCTATCCTAGATTGTCTATCTTCAACCGTGTCTCTAATCTTATTGATCTGGTTTTGTATGTATTCCGTTTGTTCTTTTAGGTATATGTTAGCTAATTCCTTTTGTGCCTTTTTATGTTTCAGGGTATTGGTATTGGTTGGGTTCCTTCTATTGCATTTGGAAACAGTTTTCACGTCTGCACTCTTTGTTCTAACCGCTAATGTCTTAGATGGGACTCTATGTTTAGTTCTTTGTTTAGTTGGTATGCATTCTGCTGCTGCTTCTAGGTGGGCATTGACGAAATTCGCATATTCGTCGTTCGGAGTATGTGTATCTGACTTCTCCGGTAGTGCATCGAATTTGTTTCTTTGTGTTAACGCATATTTATCTCTAATATCACTGTTATTAAGCAGGAACCAGTCATATTGTACGGTTGTTGTTGTTCGGGCTGCATTCCTTTGTAGGCTCAGTCGTATCTTTGTCGTGACTATTCGGTGATCGGAGGACACACCCTCGAAAGAGGAATATGCCTTGCAATTCAATGCGCTATTATTTCATTTCTTATTTATAAAGATATAGTCTATCTGTGCTTTAGTATTATTTGCGTAGGTGTAAGTCCATAGTTTTTCTTCTCTTTTTCTGAAATTTTATATTGAGGCATGTTA
Organism: Sepioteuthis lessoniana; assembly: GCA_963585895.1. Taxonomy (NCBI): domain Eukaryota; kingdom Metazoa; phylum Mollusca; class Cephalopoda; order Myopsida; family Loliginidae; genus Sepioteuthis; species Sepioteuthis lessoniana. The sequence goes on from OY757942.1 coordinate 16,327,617, forward strand.
ATATATTTTCTAGCGTAAAATCTGTTAGATGTTCCCCATTTCTGTTTGACGAGTTGTGTAAGCTGAATTTGTGTTTTACGTTTTTTTTTCAATTTGGACATTCATGTCTCCACTAATGTCGAGAATGTTGTTTCGGGATCCAACGAACAAGGGAGGATAACTCGTAATAGACGGCGATGAGTTCAGTTTCTTCACTAACATTGGTAGGGTTGTAGTAGGAGATGATTATTTCGCGGGGGGCGGTGCCATTACAAGTAGCTACCATCATCCTTGGTTGTATTTTCTTGATGCTATTAAATGATTTTAGGGCTCGTGGTCCTATAAGCATACCCACATCTCTTATCATGGCATTAACAGAGTTAATCCATGCAGATACAGTGGCTAATATCCATCCATTACCAGTATCGTGATATTTAATATCCTCGCTATGAGTGTACCTGTGTTCTTGTGTGCATATTATGTCTCTGTAATGATCTATTGCCGATGCTGTCAGCTCCAGTGTAATATAATGGCCGAGGGATTTCGGTTCATGCCTTTGGGTTTAGTTAGACTGAGAACCTTTCGGCTCAGTGCATGGGTTACTTAGGTGCAACATTAACACAGGTGTTCCCGTTCGCGTGCGCAGAGCGAACGTGTCACTCAGAGATGTCACAATAGCCCGAGATGAGAAACGAGGTTACAGAGTGCGAATGACGTCACGGACCGGAAGCGCGCGGAAGATTTTGGGAATTTGAAGAAAGTTAGTAGATTTGGGAACTGGACACCAAACGAGACGGTTGACTTTCGCTTGCTCGCGGAGACCTTTGTGGCGGGTGCCACACGTGTTGGGGGGGGGGCAGATGAAAAAGCCAGCATAGAAAGATTGTGCCTCTCTCTCCTTATGTCGAAGAACCTTTAAACTCAAAGGTAATAAAAAGTTTCGTACCTGAACTGAGAAGTCATTACGTGTTTTTCGAATTTCGAGATTCCTATGTTTTATCTTTAGGGATATTCGATGTACGTTTCACACATAGCCATATCATGGCTATGGTACACCGGTAGTTGGCCTATTCTATTTAAAGTTCTAACGTTGAATGTCACTATTTGGATTGTGCGTTTGCATTTTAGTAATATTTGTTTTAGTTTGAGCTCTGTAGCTGATTTTTCGAACACTAAGGCTAGGGCTCCAATCTCAGCAGGACACACCCCTTTTTTTATCCGTGCGAAAAGCGATGCCGTTTGGAAAGGTGGTTCATGGTTATTTTTTGATGGCTGTTTTTATTCTCATCTATACAAACCATCCTTATAGATGAGCAGCAGTAGAACTATTTGATCCTGGCCGTTGAACCAAAGAATTCCTACGCACAGGGCCTGGTTAGGCATAGTGTTAACCCGTAAGAGGGTTTGTCCGCTAGCTTTTACGTCCACCATACTGCTACCCATGGCTTTCGATAATTTGCTTTTCTTTTCTTCCCCTCCTTCTGCTTGTATTAAGTTTTAACATTAAGTTCATAATTACTTTCTTTTTTAAATTTCATCGGAGTCCTTATTTACTGTTCTTAGCATCCTTATAGGGATTCTATTTTACGCTAACCTAGGTTTTCAATTTCGAATAAAGTCCAATAATATTAGCTTCTTTTGACCAGGTTCAACTTTTACTTGGAATTACAGTATTTGTCTTTTTGCATTTAAAGCACAGATAATATACAGCGGTGATTTTAAAAATAAAAAGATAAAACCATTCATGCATTTTAAAATGACAATATAGAAAACGACTAATATATCTGACCGTTATTTGAACTCTGTCAAAAGTGGAGGGGAGTTGCCTAGTATTTTGGTAGTATGTTTAACACAGTCCGTGTCGCCTATGCTACTAAATTTCTTTTATTTATATATACACGTGGAGGTGCCCGTGGTGTAATGGTTATCGTCGCAGGAATTGGACACGGCGACACGAGTTCAAATCCTGGACTGATTGCATTTCACATAGCACTAATACCCTTGGGAAAGGTATGAATCCAATTATTCTCCCTCCAGCTATGGGTAAATAGTAGGGCAGACTAGGTTCTTCAGCCTTGGTGAGGCAACTAGCCTAGGAGAAGGAAAACTCTGAATTCAAACCTGTTTAACTCCGCTTAAAAAATTGACCTTGTGTCACATCCTGCCCGAGCGGAGGGGTTGGGTAAATATGATATACACGTGTTTTTTAGCGCTTTGTTGGGGAGAGGGTCATTCACTTATTTTGTTTCCCTCTTTTTTCTATTTTTCTATGAATATTTCACCATTAACACGAAATTCTGAAAGTTATTCTAACTTAGGTTTTCCATTTCTAATAATCATATTTACCCAACCCCTCCGCTCGGGCAGGATATGACACAAGGTCATTTTTTAAGTGGAGTTTAACAGGTTTCAATTCAGAGTTTTCCTTCTCCTAGACTAGTTGCCTCACCAAGGCTGAAGAACCTAATCTGTCCTACTATTTACCCATAGCTGGAGGGAGGATAATTGGATTCATACCTTTCCCAAGGGTATTAGTGCTATGTGAAATGCAATCAGTCTCGTCCAGGATTTGAACTCGTATCGTCGTGTTCAATTCCTACGACAATAACCATTACACCTCCATTTTTTCCCAACCCCTCCGCTCGGGCAGGATATGACACAAGGTCATTTTTTAAGCGGAGTTTAACAGGTTTGAATTCACAGTTTTCCTTCTCCTAGACTAGTTGCCTCACCAAGGCTGAAGAACCCAGTCTGTCCTACTATTTACCCATAGCTGGAGGGAGAATAATTGGATTCATAGCTTTCCCAAGGGTATTAGTGCTATGTAAAATGCAATCAGTCTCGTCCAGGATTTGAACTCGTATCGTCGTGTCCAATTCCTACAACGATAACCATTACACCATTACACCTCCATTATTTCTAATAATGTCCAATAGAATTAGCTTCTCTTGACCAGGTTCAACTGTTACTTGGAATGACACTATTAGTCCTTTTGCATTTGAAGCACAGTACAAATCATCATCATCATATCGCGCTGGTAGCACGGATATCCCTGACCCTCTCTCGCCACTCCTCCCTATCGTTCATCGCCTTAGGTAGGTCTTCAGGACAACATCCCGTATCTTCACATAGCTGCTGAATGTATGTTCGTGCTGGTCGTCCTGCTTTTGCACGGCCATGTGTGGGGGTCCATAAGAGTACATCACTTATGAGTTCGTCCCTGCTTCTCCAGCAGTGTCCTGCATGTCTGGTTCGTCTAACTTGAATAGTTTTCGTGATAGGGGGCAGGTGACCGTACAGTTGGTGTCTTGTGGGGTGTTGCCGCCAGGACTTGTTTAAGATTGCACGTAGCATTCTTGTGTAATTGCCGTCTAGCTTCTTCTCCAGCCGTTTTGTTAGCGTCCATGTAGTGCATCCATATAGCAGTATCGATGTGACCGCTGCCTGGAAGAAACTGCGTTTCATTTTATCGGTTAGGTCTGATTTCCATATAATCGATAGCCTATTGATAGCTGTCCATGCTTTCGCTAACCTCTTTTCGATGTCCTTTTCGGTTGATTCGACGCTGCTTCCTAGGTAAGTAAATTTGTCTACTAGTTTAAGAGGGGTTCCTTCTAGAGTGGAGATGTCCCCCGTTTGATTAAAAAGATAAAACCATTCACGCATTATGAATGAAAACGCTTTTTTTCAAATTATTTCCTTTTTTAGTAAAATACGAGGAAAAACTTTCAACATTGTTTTTTAAAATAATTTTTTCTATTAATTATTTATATCCATCATCATCATCATCATCATGTCGTGACTCTAGCACTGATTTCCCTGACTTTCCCTCGCCACTCGTCGCTATCGACCATCGCTTTCGGCAGATCTTCTAGACTACATCCTGAGTTCGCACGGAGAAGCTGTAGATAAGGTCTAGCTGGTCGTCCAACACTTGCTCGTCCATGTGAAGGAGTATAGGGGAGCACATCGCTTATGTGTTCGTCCTAACTTCTCCAGCAGTATCCCGTTTGTTTTGTTCATTGGATGAATTAAGAGATGGGAGGTAGGTGGCCGTATAGCTGCTGCTTTGTGGGATGTTACTTCCAGGATTTGTTCATTACAGCTCGCAGCATACTTGTGCAATACAGTAGGGATTTCACATGGGCGGGTATATTTGCCAGAAGCGCAGTGTCATCAGCGTAGTCTGCGTCTGCAAGTGTTTGTGCGGGGAATCGCCGACTTATTGCCTTTGCCAAAGTAAAGCCATTTTCTTTCATTAAATCTATATCTATACTTAACTTTTAATGCTTTTAGATAATACTTCTAATATTTTTCCCGTGCCGAATCGGCTATCATGTGACCGGTTTTCAAAAAAGAACGCTGATTGAACGGTTATATGATCTTTCTTTGTATGTATATTTTTCTTTTCCCCTTGATATTTTTTAATTAAAACATCAATTGGCATTCTATCAACACTTTTTTCACCATCATTAAAAGTCCAGATGAAAGTTTGTTAAAACTGAAACGTTTTAACGTTGACTCCATAATAATAAATTCATTCATTTGGGATTATCTTTAAAAAGATTTCTTCATACAATCAGATACATTTCCATTATTTACTTCCATTTCTATATCATATGGAAATGACAGCATAAATTCCACTCTCTCTCATTCTCGCTATCCATCTCTATTGTCCATTGCTCTTGATAGGTCCTTGTCTAGTCTGCTGGGGCTTGTAGAGTACACCGACTGTATCTCTGCCGAGGGGTAAGACTCCCCGCCCCCAACGAGTATCCTGGATATGACACTAAACAATCTAATGGTGAGATTTCAGAAATAATGGCGCTTTGGAAAATGCGGACTACCCTTACATTGCCATCGCTCCCAGGTCCACTCTGGGTGGGAGTGGTAGCACCTGGTAGGTTCTTATCTATGGGCTCAAATAGAACTAAAATGCGTACTTATGCTAAATAGAATTGCTTGAAATAGGATGTTTTGACATTTAATCTGCGTACTTATGCTAAACTGAATTGTTTGAAATTGATCAGTTTTCGACATTGAAAATTTTTACTTACGTTAAACTGAATAGTTTGAAATAGAACTGTTTCGAGATCTAATTATTTGTAAACAAAAACTATATTCATACTAAACTAAATTATTTCAAATTTAATTCGGCGTTGAATAACAAAACAATCGACCAACCAGCTTGACAGGTCAATTAGACGTCATCCAATGTCCGCACGGAGCTTATGTATTAGATCGACTAACACTGGTGAGACCATGACTGGGGTCCCACTGAAGTATGTCACTCATGCGTTCGTCCCTGCTCCACAAGCATGTCTTGTTCGTTGTTGTTTGTTGTTTTTAATGGCATATCAACCTTCTTGGATTATTTAGTGCCGAATTCACCCTTCTAGAAGAACAGTAGTGGAACTATCTAACCCCTAGCCGAAGGATGAAGGGGTTCATACATTTCTCGAGGGTGAACATATTAGCGCGACTGGAGTTCGAACTCACTTATTACGATTCCGCAGTCCAGCGCTTTAACTATTACACCACGAAGACCCCATGTCTTGTTTGTCATACTTGACTGGTTTGTGAGATCGGAGGGAAGTGGCTGTCTCAAAGATGTGGCCTTCATAAACATTTAGCAATCTTGTACCGGGATAACACATTCTGGTTCAGGGGAGTGTCATATGGCTCAGATATGCGTATAGCATTGGACCTCACGGGATGCGACATGGTGAATGTGAAACAAATGGATAAATCTAAAAAGCGGGTCAACGGCGCTCTTCAGCTAATACTGCGGAGAGTAAACTCTGAGATCAACGGTCTGAATCAAATAGTTCAGTCAGGGATTACAGCTACTCATCTTAGGTTGGAATTACGTCGACGCAAAGACAGCGGCGCATGGTGACTCTCAATTTCTTACCTACACCATCATCAGATCAAGAGACTCATATTTGATGGGTGTCTCTTTATATACTGTTGTGTGATGTATGATCGGAAGGATGAGCTAATTTATGGGGCATTGTGGGAAGGTCGGTTGAGATCATGCTGGGTGCTTGTTTACAGTGATACTTATCTCATGATTTCGTAAATAATTTAGCGTTTTATGTTCAATCTATTCCATAAAATTTTCCTCTGCACAGTTTGAAAAAAATTATACTAGAAATTTAGATAATTCAATCCAGTTTTATTAAAGTATATTTCATGAAGCCAAGAATGATCAGCTTTTTGATAAAAATTATTTACACCTTATCTTTTTTTAGTTAATTTACTGCCAAGTAAAAATGTTTTCTGACTTATCTGTTTTTAGTTTATTTACTGCAAGATACAAAGATAAGCAAATAAAAATCCTTTACTGGCGACATTTCCGTACTAGGCGGAACCTCTATGAAACTGGTAGACAAGTTCACCTACCCAGGTAGCAGTGTCTCATCAACCGAAAAAGACATCGACACACGGCTAACGAAGGCATGGACAGCTATCAATAGGCTATCAATCATATGGAGATCTGACCGGACTGATAAAATGGAACGCAGTTTCTTCCAGGCAGCGGTCGTATCGATACTGCTATATGGATGCACTACTCGGACGCAAACTAAACGGCTGGAGAAGAAGCTGGACGGCAATTACACAAGAATGTGTCGAGCAATATTGAACAAGTCCTGGCGGCAACACCCCACAAGGCACCAACTATACGGCCACCTGCCTCCCATCACGAAAACTATCCAAGTGAGACGAACCAGGCATGCAAGACACTGATGGAGAAGCAGGGACGAGCTCATAAGTCATATACTCCTATGAACCCCCACATATGGCCGAGCAAAAGCAGGACGACCAGCTCGAACATACATACAGCAGCTATGTGAGGATACGGGATGTAGCCCTGAAGACCTGCCGGAGGCGATGAACGATAGGGAGAAGTGGCGAGAGAGGATCAGGAATATCCGTACTAGCGGTACGACATGATGATGATGATGATGATGACTGCTAAATAAAAATGTTTTTCGTCTTAACTGTTTTTAGTTTATTTACTGCAAGATACAAAGATAAGCAAATGAAAATCCTCTATCAATACTAGTGTGTAAACAAATTACTTCATCACACGGCCAACGAAAGCATGGACAGCTATCGATAGACTCTCGATCATATGGAAATCAGACCTGACCGATAAAATGAAACGAAGTTTCTTACAGGCAGCGGTCGTATCGATACTACTTGGACGCCAACAAAACGGCTGAAGAAGAAGCTAGATGGCAATTACACAAGAATGCTGCTAGCAATATTGAACATGTTCTGGTGGCAACACCCCACAAGGCACCAACTATACAGCTACCTGTCTCCCGTCACGGAAACTATACAAGTTAGACGAAACAAACACGCAGGACACTGCTGGAGAAGCAAGGACGAACTAATCGGTGATGTACTCCTATGGAACCCCACATATGGCCGAGCAAAAGCAGGACGACCAGCTCGAACATACATACAGCAGCTATGTGAGGATACGGGATGTAGCCCTGAAGACCTGCCAGAGGCGATGAACGATAGGGAGAAGTGACGAGAGAGGATCAGGGATATCCGTACTAGCTGTACGACATGATGATGATGATGATGACTGCTAAATAAAAATGTTTTTCGTCTTAACTGTTTTTAGTTTATTTACTGCAAGATACAAAGATAAGCAAATGAAAATCCTCTAAATGTGCACATTTTCAAGGAATAATTTGTAATATAAAAATATACCTTTAAACACTTTTTAATTATTTGTAAAATCAATCCCATATGAACAAATTAATGTTGTGTTCCTGTTAATTGGGTCACAATTATAAGGTTAAAGAGTCCTGGGGTTCACTGCGAGCGGTTAAACCATGAATGTACTCTCACCTTAAAGGTAGAAATGTCTGGCATTATATAAGCCAGACGAATCCATATTGTCCATGGATATAGGGGTGTTAACTACCCCAGAACAATTAATTATACCAATGTATGCATATTCAATAAACTGCAATCATGTCTCATTAAACTGTCATTATTCCTGCTGTGGATATTATTTGTAATTTTTCTCTGAAATAAGAATTACATAAGCCACATATAAACATTCAAATTTTATGAATGACACTATAAGCTTCTCTGCTTGAAAGTGCGCTTATTTAGGTGTAATAAGTTACACATGTGGGGGATATTTATGTGAGTAAATATGTGCATTGGGATAGCTTACATGCATTTATTTATTGATACAACATTGGTTTCTTAAAAGCATATCCCGGCTTGGAAAAGGTAGGGCTGCACTACTTGTATACCAGCTGTTTATTTAAGCAATGATAGCATGGATAAGATGTGTTCCATAAATAAAGAGTTGTCGATAATTGATCCAACTTCCACAAACATTTTCATTTATTCATTTCCACAACAAAAAATGAGAAAAATTATATTATAATTTAAATAATTTCATCTATTTTCCTTATGAGTAGAGCGTTCGCTCATGGTCCGGGAGACCAGGGTTCAATCTCAGGTCGAGTCATACCAAAATGGTACCTGATCCCGCCTTGCTTAACACTCAGCATTATAAGGTAAGGATCAAGGGTAAAATGGAGCAATCCAGGGAATAGAGTAGCGGCCTCCCCTACACCTCGGTGTAGTAGTTATTGAAAAGGGAGCATTCGGGTCACCCTTGACTAAGGTCGCCAACTTTACTTACAATATATTATGAAGCCAGAATTATCAGGTGTTAGATAAAAATCAATTGCGTCTTATTTTTTATTAGTTTATTTACTGCTAGATAAAAAAAAAACAGACCTCATCTAGATGTGATAATTCTGTAATTTTTGTCATGGGTAGAATATATATATATATATATATATATATATATATGTGTGTGTGTGTGTGTGTGTGTGTGTGTTTGCGCGCGTTTGTGTGTATGAGTATTTACCAACCCCTCCACACAGGTAGAATGCGACACGAGGTCAATGTTTAAGCAGAGTTTCAATACAGAGTTTGCCTTCTCCAAGACTGGTTGCCTAACCAATGCTAAATAACCCAATCTGCCCAACTATTTACCTATAGCTGGAGGGATAATTATTGGATTCATACCTTTTCCGAGGATATTAGTGCTATGTGAAATGCCATCAGCCTCGTTTAGGATCTGAACTAATGTCACCTTGTCCATTGTCAACCACGAATCAAGTTGTTCTGATAGCATGGTTTCCCTTGATTCTCTCCGGACATCCCTCACTATCAACCACCGCTTTCATCAATCAGCATCCGCACTGTGACTGTAATTTTGCAAGTCTGACGACACACATGGAAGAGTCCTCAGGAGAACGTCACTCACGAATTCGACTTTATTTTCGATATTTGTTAATCTTATTAGGATAGTTTTTGAGATACGAGTTATGTAGCCACACAGCCGTTGTTTTGCTCGCTTGTATATTTCTTGAAAAGATCACGCAGCATCCTTGTATGGTTCCCGACTAGCTTTTCCCCAAGCGTTTCGTTAAAGTTCAAGTAGTGCAGCCAAGCAATAGTACTGACACGGCTACAAAATTGAAAAAATCCTACAATTTTTAGAGGATTATAAAGGGCGATGGCTAATAGGGATGGAATGCAAGGGATAGTCAAAGGCGTCCATGCTGTTAGTACATTTGATGATGATGATGATGATGATGAGGATAATGGTTTAACATTATTATCCATGGCAACCTTATTGGGGGCAGGGGAGGGGAAATTACACACTTTTGTTGATTTCTTTCGTATGCCATCAAATTAACTTATCTTCCATACTTTTGAAGGTATTTCATAAAGTCCTCTATCTTTTCTGCTTTAGAACAAATCTTCGAACCAGCAACTGTACGAACACTTGCCTCCCATCTTACAAACCATTCAAGTAAGACGAACAAGACATGCTGGTCACTGCTGAAGAAAAAAGGACAAAATTAAAAGTGACGTTCTCCAATAGACTCCTACGCAAAAACACAAGAATATTGGCCAATTAACAAATGTTTACATAAATAAACTCTGTGCTGACACTGGATGCTCTCGAGAAGACTTACTATGCTCTATGAAGATAGTGTTGCTTAACTTTGATGATCATCAGGAAGGTAAATTAGCGTAATAGTTATCAGCGTAGGAAATGAAATTGGCGACCCGAGTTCGAATCCTAGACGAAGCTCTTAGTTTCATTTTGCGCTAATACTCTTGAGAAAAGCATGAACCCATCTGTTCCCCCACCAGCTATGGATAAATAGTAAGGCAAATTGGGTTCTTTAACCTTGGTAAACCAACTAGTCTTGATGCCCGTGGTGTACTGGTTATCGTCGTAGGAAATGAACATGGTGACACGAGTTCAAATCCTGGACGAGACTGATTGCATTTCACATAGCACAAATACCCTTGGGAAAGGTATGAATCCAATTATTCTCCCTCCAGCTATGGCTAAATAGTAGGGCAGACTAGGTTCTTCAGCCTTCGTGAGGCAACTAGTCTAGGAGAAGGAAAACTCTGAATTCAAACCTGTTAAACTCCGCTTAAAAAGATTAACCTTGTGTCATATCCTGCCCGAGCGGAGGGGTTGGGTAAATATGGTAAACCAACTAGTCTAGCAGACGAAAAACTCGGAATTCAAACCAGCTTTGCATATATTGACCTTGCGTCATGTCCAGCCTGAGGTGGAGGGTTTGGGTAATATACGTACAGTGGCCACCCACAATAAATTGTGAACAGTTACATCGTTGCTTAACTTTGAAGACCATTAATTTTAACTGTAAGCAAATAGGTAATAATGATCTGAGGAATCGAGATGTGAGATACCTGAATCGAATAAACATGCCGTGAAAAGTGGAAAAATCTCTAGAACTGATAACCTTTAGCCTGTATTTCAAAGAATCTTTCGGGTTGAAAGCTATTTCTTCAGATCGAGGGTCACAAATACTGAGCACAGTAGATGATACAAAGAAAAAAGATATGTGCTGAAGGCCCACTGACAACTTTGGAGAAAATTCCTTTGAAGGGGTTGGCATGACCAAAATCTTTGGAACTTGTCTAAGATAAAGCAAGAACTTGTTTCTTAGATAGCTGATTACTTAGAAATAAACGGCATTGCAAGTAACATGGATATATATATATATATATATATACACACGCACACACACACACACACATATATATATATATATATATATATATGTGTGTGTGTGTGTGTGTGTGTGTGTGTGAATAAAGAAAAGGAAAAAAAAGGATATTTCGTGGTTGAGTTTATTCAATATTGAATCTTATGTAACGATAAATATTTCGTTTTTTTTATTAAACCATCATCAGGGCAATATCAATATGTCACGTATCTTCTGATAAATATCTTTATATGAATCTTTTTTTTAATTTCTAAAACATAACGTTTGTTTGCGTAATTTTTCATTTTTCTTTTTTTTTATATTAAGAATTAATAATATTTTGAGTTTGCACATTTCCGAATGGATCATATTCCCCACCATGTCATGTCTATTTTTTACTGAATAGCGTAAAATATTTATTGTTATTTATAACATAGGAAGAATTATGGTTTGGTTTGGTTTGGTTGGATTGTGTTTTATGACACATCAACCATTGTTATTTGATGTCAAATCTTATTCATACATATTAATTAAATACAATTAGTATGCACATTTTTGACAGCCAAGTCAGCTGGAGCTGTAGAATACACTGACTGCATCTCTGCAGAGGAGTAGGAACCCCACCCCTAACGAGTGTCCAAGATATGACATTAAACAATCCGATAGTGAGGCTCCAGTAATACTAGAGCTTTGGGAAAACCAGAGTACCACTTCATTGCCATTACTCCGAGGTCCACTCTAGCCCGGAGTGATAGTACCTATGGGGTCCTATCTATTGGTCAAATAGAACTGTTTGATATTTAAACTGAGTGCAAATAAATGACTTATGCTAAATTGAATTGCTAGAAATAGAACTGTTTGATCATTTAACTGTGTGTAAACAATGACTAACGTTTCATTGAACTGTTTGTGATATATAGCAATACTTGAAACCATTTAACTGTGTGCAAACGAATGAGTAACGTTGAATAGAATAATTAGTGTTCAATAGCAATACTTGTAACCGCTTCCCTGTTTGCAAACAAAAGATTTATATTGAAAAGAATTATTAGTGTTTGATAGCAATACTTGAAACGATTTAACTATGTAGAAACAATATCAATGCTTGTGTGCAAACCAATTAGTTGTAACTCATTTAAAAATGAAATTACCTACAAACTATAAAGTTAAAAAATCAAACATGTACGTGGTGTATTTAATAAGTTTCTAGACTTTTTTTGTACAGGCATTTACAATTGCCGTAGATTCTTGAAAATTCGCTATGTTATTACTATACATCTTATGAGATGACTGACCAATTTCTATGATTTCAGGTCCAAACGAACAGCGACAGCAGGAATCGGAATACACCCTACTAAAGCCTGATTATCACAGCTGGTGAATTTCAAAAATGCAATATGGACGTGAGGACACTTTAGAAGAACGATATGCAATAAAACTTGGAAAAAAATGCCACAGAAACGCATTGAATACTTCAGACTGCTGCTTTTGGAGCATCTTGCATGAATCGAGCATCAGTTTTTCAGTGGCATAAGAGATTCAAGGAAGCCAGGGAGTCTGTGAGGGATGATGAGAGGTGTGGTAGGAGTAAGGAAGTCAATACACCAGAGTTGATGGGCTAAAGGGTTAGGGTTAGGGTTACTATGTTGAGGTTTTAAGGGAGTTCAGGAAGAGATTCCGTCGGAAGAGGCCACCACTCTTCAAATCGAGTCGGTGGCATTTCCAGCAGAACAATGCACCAGTCCACAACTCCATCCTTGTCACAGACTATTTGGCCAAGATGGACATCAAGACAGTTCATCACCCTTCCTATAGTCCAAACCTTGCTCCCTGTAACTTTTGGTTATTCCCTAAGGTCAGAGGCTGTCGTTATGAGAGAATTGAAGAGATGAAAGAGGCTGTGACGAAGGTCATTGACAAGCTCACACAAGAGGACTTCGATGGGGCATTGCAGAAGTTGTTGGAACGGTACAAGTGCATTACAACCGGAGGAGATTACTTGGAAGGGGACTAGAGTTTCATGCGTGTACTATCAATAACAGTGTCCATACGAAAAAAGTCTGGAAACTTATTTAGTGATCCTCGTATATCCATTGAAATATGTGTAAACAAATGATATTACATTGTAACTCCTATTCGACAATACTTGAAACCATTTAACTGTGTGCAAACAAATTTTTAATAGTAAATAGAAATTTTCTAGTTTGATAGAAATAATTCACAGTGTACAAAAGAATCAGCAGAAGTGCATTAAAAATGTTATCAAATTCTGTTTTTACATTTACGTATATTCATCACCATGTCGCGCTGGTAGCACGGATATCCCTGACCCTCTCTCGCCACTCCTCCCTATCGTTCATCACACTAGTCAGGTCTTCAGGACAACATCCTGTATTCTCACATAGCTGCTGAATGTATGTTCATGCTGGTTGTCCTGCTTTTGCACGACCATGTGTGGGGGTCCATAAGAGTGCATCTCTTATGAGTTCGTCCAAGCAGCTCTTTTTCAAACAATTCAATATAGCCTATCATTTATTGACACACAGTTGAATGTTAAACGGTTTTATTTGACCCATAGATTGGATCCTATCAAGAGATACCCCTCCTGGTGAGTGTGGACCATGGCAATGGAGGGTACTCGACATTTGCCAAGTCTCCTAGATGGTTTAATGTCATATCTGGGACACTCGTTGGTTGGGAGTCTTAGACCTTTGCAGAAATGCAGTGGGTGTATTCTCCTGCATGTTTTTAGTTTGTTCCACGGCGTTATATCCCAGTTGGAACTCGAAATATTAAAGAGAGGATTTGGTTAACTTAATAAAAAAATTAAATGAAATAAAAGAAAGAAAGAAAGAAAGAAAGAAAGAAAGAAAGAAAGAATAACGGACATTCTTTTTAAGATCGAAATAAATAAATAAACAAATAAATAAATAAATCTAATCTTACCGAAGATAAAAAAAAAAAAAAATGAAAACAGATGTAAATAGACAAACAAACAATTAACCAAACAAACAAACGAACAAACAAAACAAAACGAACAAAAACACAAAACATTTTAGTTTCTTTTTCTAAAACGTGAACAGGAATATTTTCTACTGATTTGAAAATTTTTTCATCTCCTAATTTTCTGTTTTTTTTTCATTTATTTATCTTAATAGCTTTTCATTGCTTTTATTTCAATTTTATTTGTTTAGGAAAAGACATCTAGTAGACAACGCCCCCATCCCATGAAAAACAACAACAACAAACAAACAAAAAACAAAACAAAAAACAAAACCGAAATAAAAAAATAAAACAAATGAATCAAAAAAAAAAAGAGAAAAGAAAAAGGAAGTCAGCTTTATTAGTCGGATAAAGCTGAATTGTAATCTAGAATAAAGACACAAACTCAAAAAGACAAAAGCAAATGCATATATATATATATATATATATATATATATATAATAAAGTTAAGACAAAAATGCTTCTTCTTCTTCTTATTATTATTATTATTCCTTGAGAGTTTTTCACTTCAACATTTGCCGATGGTCTTTCTGAGTGACAACAAGTCACTTCAAGTCGTCTAGGACTCTTCTCAGTATCGTGGCCGATCACAGCAATACTGTCCCCCAATTTCCGAGTCCTCCAGTCCTTTTACCAATTCTTTGGTGACTGTACCCAGAGCACCAATTACAATTGGTATAATTATCATTTTCATGTTTCATAGTTTTTTCAATTTCTTAGCAAGGTTCAAATATTTATTTTTCTTTTCACTTTCTTTCAACTTTACTCAGTGGTCAGCCGGGACAGCTAAGTCCGCAATTTTACAAGTTCTCTTTTTTTTGTTAATTATTATAAGGTCTGGTCGTCTGCCCGAGATTAGGTGATCTGTTTATATCAAAAATCCGTGAGGAGTTTGTGTGTCTCATTTTCCAGGACAGATGCTGGGTTGTGCATATACCATTTGTTCGAATGGTTAATTTTGAATTTCTTGCTAATTTGCTGCATTCGCTTATTATAGGAATGATCGTTTCGTCTCTATCACTATATAACCTACATTTGCTGCTTTGTTGGGTTTTATCTATTCTTGCTTGGATATGATTAGTCCTGATGGTGTTTTTTTGAGTTGCTATTAGAATAGATTCAGTTTCTCTCTTAAGGTTTCCATTTTTAAGCTACGTCCACGTTTTATCGTGTAAGATGTCGCTTGATAGTCGGTTAAAACGTCCATAGAGATTATTAATATTATTATCCACTCATTAGAGCTTTTCACATCAGCGTTAGCCGATGGTTTTTCACTGGAGATTGTTGAGTTTTAAGTCCAGCTATTCACTGCTTTCTCCCCTATCGTTCAGCTCAAGTGCTATTAGGTGCGGTGAGTCATATCATTTAGCTCTTCCCTATCTGCAGCTATTATTATTTCATTCCTTGTGAGATGTTCATACCAGGACATTTCCCAGTATTCTGGCTTATTTTGATCTGTAGTATGGATGGTCTTGCTTCTCTCTCTTATTTTCAATTCTAACAGTCTCGATTATTAATATTATTGGACTATTCCTTGTGACTTTTTCATACCAGCGTTAGCTGATGGTCTTTCACTCGAGGGACTCCAAGCCGCCGCAAGTCTCCAGGACACTTCTCAGTATTCTAGCCAACCTAACCAATGCTGAGTTTGGATGGTCTCGGCTTTTTCTTCAATTTCTAACTCTTCTAGACCCCTTACCAAGTCTTTAGGGATCGTTCCAAGTGCACCAATTACCATTGGTATCACCGTCATTTTCATGTTCCATAGTTTTTTCAATTCTCTGAGAAGGTTATTATTATTATTATTATTATTTTACTCCTTTGAGAGTTTTTCCCACAAGCGTTAGCTGATAATCATTTACTGGAGTTTGCGTGACAGTAAGTTTCTTCAAGTCTCCTCAAGTCTCCAGGACTCTTCTCAGTATTCCTGCTGATCTTAATAATTCTCAAGTGTTAATGGTCTCCACTTGTCCTCTGATTTCCAAGTCTTCCTTTGGGGATTGTTCCAAGCGCGCAAACCACAATTGTTCTCACCGTCTATCTTCATGTTCCATAGTTTATTACTATCAGTTTTTCAGCGTTTGTTCATAGTCATTCACTGGATGACTTCATGTTCCATAGTTTATTAATATGAGTTTTTCAGCGTTTGTTGATAGCCATCCACTGGATTCCGAGCGGCTGTAAATCTCGTCGAAACTCCAGGACTCTTCTCAGTATTCTGTCCGATTTTAGTTATGCTGTCGTTCGGATGGTCTCAACTCGTTCTCTATTTTCCTAGTCCTCCAGTCCCTTTATTAAATCTTTTGATGACTGTAGAAAGAATACCAGTTACAATTATCTTTACTGGGAATCCTTTTGAGATGAGGCTTTTTCATCTGAGAATTAATTTTTTTTATTATTGCGGACTTTTGTCCTCATCTTGGTAGTTTTTTGTTTTTGTTGTTGTTGTTGTTGTTTTCACTACGTTTCAACCAAATTTCACCTCTGGCCTTCTTCAGGTGATTAACCGCGACCTCGGATAGGAATGCTGAGTCTTGTAACCGTATCCCCAGTAATTACTGCCTTCCATCGTTGTTGTCTATCGCACCACGTTTTTGACCAAGTAAACCTCTGGTCGGCTTGGGTAGAAATTGAAACCGCTATCTTACAGTTACAATTAGTATCACCGTCACTTTCATATTCCATATTTTTTCAGTTCTCTAGCAAGGTCTGAGTACTTATCTCTCTTTTTGCTTTTCTTTTAGTTTCAGTTATAATATTTAGTGCTTCTATATCGGCTGCAATAATTATTATTATTATTATCATTTACTCATTAGAGTTTTCACATCAGCGTAAGCTGATGGTATTTCACTGGAGATTGAGTGACAGCAAGTCTCCTCAAGTTTCCAGGACTCTTCTCAGTATTCTGGCCGTTTTCAATAATGCTGTTGTTTGGTGGTCTCCACTCGGTCGCCAACCTCCAAATCTTCTAGGCCCTTTAATAATCCTTTAGTTACCGTGCCAAAGGCACCAATGACAATTGGTATAAATGTCACCATCATGTTCCATAGTTTTTTCAATTCTCTAGCAAGGTCGAGGTACTTATCTCTCTTTTCACATTGTTTTAGTTTTATTCTGTGGTCCGCCGGGACAGCAAAGTCAACAATTTTGCAGATTCTTTTGTTTTGTTGATTATTATATGATCCGTTTGTATATCAAAGTCCCACAGGAGTTTGTGTGTATCATTTTCTAGGACAGGTTCTGGGTTTTGCATATATCATTTGTTGGCATGGTCAAATTTAAATTTCTAGCACATTTCCCAGTGAATCACCTTGCCGACCCAGTCATGTCTCGCCTTGTACTCCTTCTGTGCCAATTTGCTGCATTCGCTTATTATGTGATTGATGGTTTCATATTTGTCACCACATAGTCTGCACTTGCTATTTTGTTGTGTCTTATCTATCCTCGCTTTGATATGGTTGGTTCTTATGGCGCTGTTTCGTGCTGCCATTATGAGAGATTCTGTTCGATGCGTGTTTGCAACACCTATTCTAAATGATTATTGTTCATTGGAGTTTGAAAGACAAGACGTTTCCAGGACTCTTCTATGTATTAAGGCTGATATAAGCAGTGCTGTGGTCTAGTTGGTTTCGACATTTCCTCAGTTCATTGAATCTATTTTCTAGATTTTGAGGATTGTTCTGATGGTAACAACTGGGATTGGTATCATAGTTACCTTCATGTACAAGTTTATCAGCCCCCTAGCAAGGTCCAGGTATTTGCTCAGCTCTTAACCTTCTTTCGTTTTCTCTCTGTGATCTGCAAGCACAGCAATATTCATTAGACAATAAGTTCTTCTGACCAGGATTGAGTTGTCCATTAGTATCTCAAAGTCCCTGAGAAATTTGAGCGTTTTATTTTCAAGGACAGCTTCTAGTTTGTTCATATACCATTGTGTAGTATAGGGAAATTATAGTTTCTTGCACAATTCCCAGTGGAATAACTTCCCCACTCAATCGTATGTGCTGTATTCATTTTATGATCGTTTGATGCATTCTTATTTGGTTTCATCTTATTATTGTTGCTTTTTAGCACAACCTCCTGGGTCGATGCACTCTTCATTATCAATATCATTTCATGACTAGTTTTATGCCGTCTTACAGCCCAGTTGGTTGGGACTGTAGAATACACCGACTGCATCTCTGCAGAGGGGTAAGACTTCCCTAACGAGTGTCTCAGATCTGACAATAAACAATCTCATGGAGAAGCTCCATTAATGCTGGAGCCTTGGGAAATACAGAGTTCCCCTTCATTACCATCACTCCCAACTCCACTCTGGCCCGGAGTGGTAGCAACTAATAGGATCCTATCAATGGGTCAAGTAAAACTGTTTGACATTTAAATTGAGAGCAAACAAAAATGACTTATGCTAAATTGAATTGTTAGAAATAGAACTGATTGATTAACTGTGTGTATCTACAAAATGAGTTTACAAATCATATGTTTAATATATTTAATATATATGTAAAAACAGGATTTGGCATTAAATAACCAACAATGGTTGATTGGCCTTCAAACCAAACCAAATCAAACCAAACAATCTTATTGTTGCTTTTTATTGCAGTACTCGGGGCTGTTGAATAGTGCACGAAATCAGCGTTGGTGCGCCTCTCCAGTTGTTGGGTCAAACTTCGACCAGACTTGTTATGCGCTGCACGGTTCTGTTCGGGTGTGCGTCATCACTGGACATACATCTTGCCTCAAGGGGCCGTTACTCCAGGCTTTAACCCTTTTCGGTGGGGCTGGGTTTATCACATGGCGCCTTAGGCACCCCTCTTTAAGGGATAGCCGACGAAGCCGTAGGTATTTTTGAAAATGCCGGGCGCGTGTGGGTTATGGCCCTGTGCCCGGACCCACCTTAAAAAGCCTTGTGCTATACTCGTCCGGTTGGTGGGACGAGGGACAAATACTGTACTCAGGGCCGATAGACTCTTCATTATCAATATGATTTCATGACTAGTATTACTTCATCTTATTATTGTTGCTTTTTATCATAGAACAATGGGTCGATTAATTCTTCATTAATACTAGAATTTAAAAAAAATAATTTTTCGGCGAATTAAGAAAAAATCTTTCTGGCTGAAGAGAGAGAGAGAGAGAGAGAGAGAGAGAGAAATCTGCTTTCTTTTAGAGAAATGATTTGTACACGGTTAATTTTGAGATAATTTGTTTATATTTTTGAAGAGACATGTGAAGAGTTGTTTTCAGAATAACATTTTCTCTATCCTGTCATTCCGCTTCAAATGGACGGAATTTGTTAATTACTTAAAAAAAACCGCAACTTCATTTGCATATGTCAATTGAATTTAGAATTATCTCCAAGAGGCAAGAGAGAAAGAAAAGATAATCATAGGATTTCCTTAATTTATTTTTCTTTCTATTTTATTTTTATACTTATCTTTCTTTCTCCATTTTGCAGATTTCTTTCTTTCTTTCTTTTTTTTGGCTTCATTTTCTTTCTTTCTTTCTTTGGATTTCATTTTCGTTCTTTCTTCTTTCTTTTGGGATTTCATATGCTTTCTTTCTTTCTTTCTTTCTTTGGATTTCGTTTTTTTCTTTCTTCTTTCTTTTGATTTCATATTCATTCTTTTTTTCTTTCTTTCTTTCTGAGGATTTCATTTTCATTCTTTGTTCTTTTTTGGGATTTCATATGCTTTCTTTCTTTCTTTCTTTCTTTTTTTTGTTTCATTTTCATTTTCTTTCTTTCTTTCTTTCTTTCTTTCATTTATTAAAACTAGTTTTTTCTATCTTTCTTTCTTTCTTTGGTTTTCATTTTTTTCTTTCTTCTTTCTTTGGATTTCATATGCTTTCTTTCTTTCTTTCTTTCTTTTAAACCAGTTTTTCTTCCTTTCTTTCTTTCTTTCTTTCTTTCTTTGGATTTCATATGCTTTCTTTCTTTCTTTTGATTTCATGTTCTTTCTTTCTTTCTTTCTTTCTTTCTTTCTTTCTTTCTGTTTCTTTTTTTCTTTCTTCTTTCTTTGGATTTCATATGTTTTCTTTCTTTCTTTCTTTTACATTTCAAAAGAATTATTCAACGACGCGTCCTATTCAAAAATCAACTTAGAATAAAACATTCTATCTGCAAATCAAATTAAAACTAAAACAGTACAAACGAAAAAAAAAAAAAAAGAAAAGAAAAGAATATCTGTCATCCTAGAAAAAAAAGATTTAAAAAAAGCAATTAGTCGTTAGTAAACACCCTCTTCTTGCCTTTTAGTATTTGTTAATAGCTGATTGTAAATCGTCTTTTACCAAAATAAAACAATTGTCATTGAATACCATGAAATGGTTTCTCCATCTTTTTTCACCCTGTCTCGTATTACAAGCTGATCTAAAAAAATAAAACCATTTTCTTTTGATAAAAACAAGACCAACACAGACAATCCAATTTTTACTGTTCTAATGTTGTGATACCCTGAGGCCAGTGGTCTGCGGACAGTGGTCAGAAATTTAAAAAAAAAAAAAGAAAAAAAGTTTGCTAAAATAGCAGGGGGCGGTCAAAAGATTATAAGTGTCACTACGCAAACAAGGAACAGAAAGAATGATGGAGAAGATAAGATTGGAAAGGAAGAAGTAAAACAAAAGAAAAAAAAACGATCGAAGAGTGAAGAAGTAGGGCAAAAAGAAAGGAAGGAAGAAGGAATACGACAAGAAAAGAAGGTGCACAAAACGAAAAAGAAAGAGAAAAGAGAAAAAGCACGGGAAAGAAAGAAAGAAAGAAAGAAAGAAAGTAAGAAAGAAAGAAAGACATGAAAAGAAAAGGTCAAAGTAGTAGAAAAAATAAAGAAGCAAGACTGGAAAAGAAGGGGGCATGACTGGAAAAGAAAGAAAGAAAGAAAGAAAGAATGAATGAATGAATGAATGAAAGAAAGAAAGAAAGAAAAACAACAAAAAAAGAAAGGGCAAAGTAGTAGAAAAAAGAAAGAAGCAAGACTGGAAAAGAAGGTGGCATGACTGGAAAAGAAAGAAAGAAAGAAAAAAAGAAAGAATGAATGAAAGAAAGAAAGAAAAAAGAAAGAAAGAAAGAAAGGGCAAAATGGTAGACAAAAATGAAAGAAGCATGACTGGAAAATAAATAAAGAAAGAAAGAAATAAATAAATAAAGAAAGAAAGAAAGAAAGAAAGAAAGAAAAAAGAAAGAAAGAAACATGACCGAAAAAAGAAAGAAAGAAAGAAAGAAAGAAAGAAAGAACGACGTTTGTAAAAGAAAAGGAAAAAGAATAAAAAAAAGAAAGAAAGGAAGAATGGAGTATTAGGAGAAAAGAAAAGACAAAAAAAAACATGCATGTCAGGGCTGCGTGGTTATCACGTCAAATCTGTCACGTGACAAAGAGTATGCAGTGAATATGTAAGTGGATATATATATATATATATATATATATATATATATATATCAGGGGCGGAGACGGGGCTAGTGCTACTCGTGCCCGGCACGACCAATAACTCGGTCAATGTTATTCAAAATGGATTAAAAATCATCCATTAATTTCAAGCAAACATACTTAGTCTGATCTCAATTAAATTACGTATCTATTCAAGTTTCGATAACTAAGTAGCCAAAAGTTCATAAATATATCTGGGAATAATACAACGAGGCTGTTTTGAACGGATGGTCTATGTCCGGCCACCGTCAGATTCATTGAACATCCCATAAAATCGGCTATAATGTTGAACACCCGTAATGCGTGCCAGGCTCTAGACCCTTATAATAACAGTAATGTTGGAGAAATACGCTTTTGGCTGTATCCAATAGCAAGAGCAACCCTTACACTGTGCTGAAAAATCTTAGCACAGACTGCTGATAGATGTATTGGGAAGAGGGAGAGGGACCGAGAGAGAGAGAGAGAGAGAGAGAGAGAGAGAGAGAGAGGGGAGATAGCAGATTAGAGCCGTCGTCGACGTCATCATCATCGCTATGGTAAATGTTGGTTAAACGGCGTGTTTTAATTCGTTTTTTCACTAACAGATGTCTATTTCTTTAATGAATGTTGCATATATTACATTCTGTTACTAAAATTTGTTTATTTGAATACATTTTCAACAAATAATCTTTATTTTAAGCGAAATTGAAACTACTAGCTGTGTCTGTGTATATTGTCATCAGTTTCTTTATTCTCATAAACATATTTTTCTCGTCATAGTAATGAACATCTCTTTTCTTCTATACTTTTGAAAGGAAAAAAAAATTATCTTATCTACTGTATTAACAAGACTACAAATTATATAGTATCTTGATTGTTTACAAAAAAACACCATGCAAGGTACGTTTGTCAATCTGTGCTATACAATGGAGAATCACGCAATAGCAACTATGATGACTTACTTTGGGTCCACGGACCACGGGTTGGGAACTGAAGTTGACAGAGGGCGTGGGGGGCACGAGTAGCAAAAATAGGCTAGAGTCGCCACTGATATATATATATATATATATATATCCAGTCAGCGTCCGAAGACAATGGGTGTGGATTATTCGCGTATAGAATATATGAGGAATTACTTATAAATCTGTGAGAGTGCTTGATGTATGGTTGTTGTTATATCCCCTGTCAGGTTTATATAATAAAACACATATACATTTTTCTAATTCTTCATTGCTTTAACCCCTCTACTTTCGCCAGAGAATTTTAATTTATATACGTTTTTTTTAAATACATATATATATAGACGATAATCCATATTTGCTGTTTTTAAACTCAAATTAAACGTGCGAAGACATCTGATGAGACGAAGAGTATAATGATATTTTTCGCCGAAATAAATTTATAATGACAATTTAACCAGGTTTGAGTTTTCTTCTAATTACAATATATATATATATATACATTGAGAGAGAAAGAGAGAGAGAGAGAGAGAGAGAGAGAGAGAGAGAGAGGGAGACAGACTGTGTCTGTGTTCAAGAAATAAGCATCTATGTAGGGGACGATCTTTCACTTTAAATTTACTTTACAATTTTCCAGATAATCATTTGGGATGATTCTTTGAGTGCTCTTGTCCTTGTGCCAGAATAGGTGAACTTTTGTAAGTTTTGCTATCAGAATATTTTTCGCCTCTGGCAAATTCATCTCATCTCAAAGAAGCAGGATTGAAAATCGCTTCCAATTATGCCGAAGCAAATTACGAAATTGAAACTAAGAAAAAAAGAAAAATAAATAAGTAAGCCAGCAATAAAAGATATGCAATCTTTTAGCCGCCATTGCAAATATTGGTTCTTTTCTTTGTATTTGTATTTTGTTGGATATTTCACTCAAATTTAGTGGATGCAACTAAAATGGCATAAATAAAAGAAGAAATAATATCAAGGGATCATAAAAAGAAATATAGCCTAGTCAATTGAGGTTGTAGAATACGCCGACTGAAACTCTACATCTTCCCCCCCACACCAGTGTGTGTCCAGGATATGACAGTAAACGATCTGATAACCAGGTTCCAATTTTAGGGTCCCATTTATCAGTCAAATAGAAATACTTAATCATTTTCTATACTTGGAACCTTTTAACTATGTGCAAAAAAAAGGAGCTCTCGTTCGTTTAAAAATGATGTTACCGACTTTCGTTTACATATCATATATATATATATATATATATATATATATGTATGTATAAACGGGATTTAGGTTTGGTCTGGTTTTGTTTCATGGCATATCAACCATTGTAGGTTATTTATAGCCAAATCCATTTTTATACATATAAACAGTTCTATTTCAAACAATTTAGTTTAGTATAAGCACACGGTTTAGCTCTATTCAATCCATCGATAGAATATTATCCGATGCTACCATTCTGGGCCAAAGTGGACCTGGGTGTGATGGCAATGAATGGGTACCTCGCATTCACCAAAGCTCCAGCATTACTGGTGCCTCACCATCAGATTGTTTAGTGACATATCCCGGACGCTCGTTGCGGGAGTTTCCCCTCTCTGCAAAGAAGCAGTCGGTTTATTCTACGGCCCCAGCTGACTGGGCCATAAACAGGACTTAATATTAACTCAAAAAGGTTGATATGCCATAAACCAGAAACAACCAAATGTTTAATGCCTGGAGAGATTTTTTGTTTGGTTACGTTTTATAGCATCCCATGTTGGTTATTCAATGCCAAATATTGTTTATATGTACATATATATAATTTTATTTATTTATATATTTGTTTGCACATAGTTAAATTGTTTCAAGTATTTCTATGAAATACTAATAATTCATTTATTCGCATTTGGTTTAAATGGTTTCAAGTACTGCTATCTCTACGCAACTGAACCTCACCCATCACTTTTAGCACCTTTGAGATAAAATAGGGTTGGGTACTTGGACAAGTTCACTTACCTCGGAAACAGTGTCTCATCAAACGAGAAAGACATCAACACGCGACTAGCGAAGGCATGGAAAGCTATTAATAGACTTAGGCTATCGGTCATATGGAAGTCAGACCTGACCGATGAAATAATACGCAGTTTTTTTCCAAGCAGCGGTTGTGTCGATACTGCTATATGGATAAACTACATGAACTCTAACTAAACTTATGTAGGAACTGTAATTACAGTAGAATGCTGCGAGCAGTATTGAACAAGTCCTGGAGGCAAAATCCAACAAAACAGCAGATGTACGGTCACCCATCATTAAAAATATCCAACTTAGACGAACCAGACATGTGGGAACCAGACAAGTAAGGACGAACTCATAAGCGATATACTCCTGTGGACCCCTTAACGTGGACGGGTAAAGGCAGCACGACCAGCTGTATACAACAGTTTTGTGCCGATACAAGATATAGCCTTATAGACCTGCCGGGAGCGATGGACGATAGAGACGGGTGGCGAGAGAGGGTCAGGGAAATTTTACTTATCTTTCTTTTGGCTTTCTTTTAGTTTTATTCTGTGGTCTGGTAGGACGGCAAAGTTCATTCTTCTATTATTAATTATCATTATTTTACTCTTTTAACAGATTTTCACACCAGCGTTGACTGATGTTTTTTTTTTTTTACTGGAGTCTGAGTGACAGCAAGTCTACTCAAGTCTCCAGGACTCTTCTTAGTATTCTGGCCGATGTTAATAATGCTGTACTTTGGATGATCACCACTCGTCCTCTAATTTCCCAGTCCTCCAGTCCCTTTATCAATCCTTTGGTGACTGTACTAAGTGCACCAATTACAATTGGTATCATTGTAACTTTCATATTCCATAGTTTTTTCGGTTCTGTTGTAAGGTCTCGGTTCATATTTTTTTTTCTGCTTTCCTTCAGTTTTACCCTGTGATCAGCCGTAACGGCAAGGTTCACTATTCGGTAACTTTTTGTAGACTATCACTAGGTCTGGTCGTCAAGCCGAAGTTACGTGATCCATTATTATAATTATTATTATTGTTATCATTATTATTTGAAACCAGACGACCCTATGCAAATTGTATATATCAAATAGGAACACTTGATAAATAGGATAATTGATATCAAATAACCATACTTGAAGCCATTTAACTGGGTGCAAATAAATTATTAATATTAAATAGAAGTCTTAGTGTTAGGTGATAAGACTTAAAACTATTTAACTATGAGCAAACAAAAGTTTAATATTAAACAAAATTCTTAGTGTTAGATATCAATTCTTGAAACCATTTGCAATTATTGTTTGCCAGTGTGTGGAAAAAAATGATCTAGCTCGCTCGCAAATTATATATACAAGGGTCATTAAATAAGTTTCCAGACTTTTTTCGTATGGCCACTTTTATTGATAGTACACACATGAAACTCTTTTGTTCCAATAACTTCTGGAAGACACCATGGAAGTCCTCTTGTGTGAGCGTGTCAATGACCTTCGTCACAGCCTCTTTCATCTCCTCAATTACGACAGCCTCTTAGGTTTTCTTGAGCTTAGGGAATAACCAAAAGTCACAGGGAGCAGGGTCTGGACTATAGGGACGGTGAGGAATGTCTTGATGCCCATCTTGGTCAAATAGTATGTGACAAGGATGGAGTTGTGGACTGGTGCATTGTTCTGCTGGAAATGCCACTGACCCGATTTGGAGAGTGCTGGCCTTTTCCGACGTAATCTCTTTCTGAACTCCCTTAAAACCTCAACATAGTATTCCTTGTTGACTGTCTGTCCAGTGGGAACACAGTGCATGTAGATCATGCCAGTGCTGTGAAAAAAAGGGATCATCAAAAGTTTGTGGGTGGATTTGCTCTGTCTACCCTTCTTGGATCTGGGAGAGCCAGTATGCTTCCACTGGGAACTTTGTCTCTTGGTCTCTGGGTCAGAGCAGTAGATCCAGCTTTCATCGCAGGTCACCAGAGCATCAAGAACTGCGGGATCTGAATTGATCAGCTAGATCATCTCCCCGCTGTCATGACAACGTTTTTCTTTCTGATCTTCTCTGAGCACCCTTGGGACAAACTTCGTGCAAATCTTCCACATCTTCAGTTCCTCGCGAATAATTGAGTGTACAGCTTCGGGAATCAAGCGTATCTTGCCATACTGAAGAGTTGTGATACAACGAAACAGTTTGTCTGAGGATGACAATGTATTTATATATATATCTATAAACAGGATTGAGCAGAAGATTGGTTGTTTGTTTAGTTGGCTCTTTGGTTATGTTGTACGGCATATCAACCCTTGCTGGTTATTTAATGCCAAATCCTGTTTTTACACATACTTTAAATATATATTGTAACGGCAAATCGACTAAAATCCCAAAACGGGACTTTATTTTCGCACGTGTGAGGACGGGGCAGGTTGGCACTTGATCCCCAATAGAATAAGTCCTCGTTCAGAGTTTTTCTCTCAGGCATATAAGACCTGGCATATTACGTTAGGGATTAATTTAGGGTCAGACTGACCGCCGCTGGCAAGAGGTTCCAAATTTCACACTATCCACACACCCACAAGGTCGCTTTCTTCTTCCCCTAGACAACAGAAGATATGGACCTATAGGTTTTAGTAGTAATAATTTTATATTGTAGTAGTCGGCAACTCCGGTTTCCCGTGTGATATTTTAGAGGAATTTATAGGACAATTTTAAGCAAGATAACATAAGGCGAATAGAAGCTGAAAAGGAAGCATGAGGTAACAAATTCGTAGCAGAACTGCCAAGAAGAACTTAGACCACGTGGTAACATAAAAATACAGGAATCCTTTACTATACAAAGAGATACACTTTCAAAGTGTCAAATATGTATAATGAATTGAACAGTCCATGGACATAAATGTCTTTCTTTTCTGTTCTTTCGTTTTCCTTCAAATTGAGAGAGAGAGAGAGAGAGAGAGAGTGGTATATAAAGTTTGGGTATAAAGGAGAAATAGCCTCAAAGTTACTTATCTTATTTTTCGACGGGGTTCCACTGGAGAATCTTTCTTCTTTCACGGGCTAATAGACTTTATGCTATTTTTAATACTGGCTTGAAGAACTCGGGTCCCTCGTGTCTCAGATATTCTTTTGTCTTCTATCCGTAATACTGGCTTTGGTTCGTCTGCCCGCTACGAACCCTGCCAAACAACTAACTTTCTAATTATTTATTTCCGCTGAGGGGAAGGAGTCCCCACTTCCGTTTTGGGGTCCCAGCCAATCACTTGGCTTCTACCTTCCTCCCCTTCCGGTGTCTGGCGACCTGAGGTTACTAAGTACCAACACCTGTTGATATCCCCTCTGTGACCTACATTCTTTCTTAACGGTCACTTTTTTGACGGGTTGCCACTGTTCATTCCAACGGGAGGATAGTATTAATCTTATTTCTATCGTCTCCGTGGGATATCACGTGACAATATTATTTGTAAACAAAAAGTTTGTTGGAAACAATTCTTACACGGACCAGCACTCATTTGAATGGTGTCAAACATTGTTAAGTAAGAGTAATTGTTTTGCTTGCACACAATAAATGTTTTCAAGTATTTCTATATAAAACTATTATTTCTATTTACCGCAATTACATGGTTTCCAGTACAGTTAAAGTTGGTGACCTTAGTCGAGAGTGACCCGAAGGCCCCCTTTTCAATAGCTACTACAACGAGGTGTATGGGAGGGCGCTACTCTATTCCCAGATTTGCTCCGCTTCAACCTTGATTCTCACCTTATAGTGCTGAGTGCTGAGCAAGGCTGAGTGCTGAGTCTTTGGTAAGTAGAGTTAGTGACCTTAGTCGAGGGTGACCGAAAGCTCCCTTTTCAATAGCTGCTTCACCCAGGTGTAGGAAGGGCGCAACTCCATTCCAAGGATTGCTCCGCTTTACCCATGATCCTCACCTTAGTGTGCTGAGTACTTTGGTATGACTCAACCTGGGATTGAACCCTGGTCTCCAGGACCATTGGCGAACACTCTACAGTACTTACAGTTAATGATTAGACAGTTCTTGAGGGTTTTTTTGCCAAGTAATTTACAAAGTTGAGACGAAAAACACTTAAGATTTAATATTTAACTGTAAAGATTAAATAATATCTATCAAAATATAACACTGATGAGAAAATGAAAATAAAATGTATATATCTACTGCTCTGATTACCGATCTTTGAGCTCTTTTTTATCAAAAGTCTTTATTGAAAATATTCTTTTTCTTTTTGGCATTTAGTTTTCTCTTTTTTTTTGTGAAAAAAAACAGGCTTATTTTCTTGTCCTTGTTTTTTATTCTATTTGGGTTTTTTTTCATGATTGCAAATTGAAATCTTCTCTTGAAAATGAAATCCAGCTGAATATTCGGATAGTACGACTAGTGTTTAGTTTGATTCGGTTTGCTTTTATGATGTACTGTGGTTTATTTAAGGCTTTATATATATATATATATATAGTGTCCAAACAAATGTATACACATTAAGAATAATTGTAAACGTAGAGTTTAATTAGAATTTTATTATTTCAAAAGTATAAAAACAGCGACTGTTGCAGGTTTTGTAGCGTAGACTTTGTCTTTCAGGTATTCCTATCAGAAAAGATCTAGTGCTGTGAGGTCTGGTGAACGGTGAGGATATTCAACAAAACCTCTTCGTCCAATCTACTTGTTTGGCAAGATCTCATCAAGGAAGGACCTAACATCGCTATGGTAATGTGGGGGTGCCCCATCTTGCTGAAAATAAAACTCTTCATCTTTAAAGTCTTCTCTATGCTACAAAACCTGCAACAGTCGCTGAATTAAGAGAGGCCATTGAGCATGAATGCGCCCAAGTACCAAGGGAATTGTTTCATGATGTGTGCGATTCCATTGCTTGGCGTTGTCAGCAGCGCCGGGATCAAAATGGGCGTCAGTTTGAGAACAGGCAGTGAAAAAATAAAATGATACTTTTAAAATATTTTTACACATCTAAAATAATAAAATTCTAAACACTACATTTACAATTATTTTTAATGTGTATACATTTTTGGGGACACCCTATATATATATATATATATATATATAATATATATGATTTGTAAACATATTTTGTTGATATTATTTTTAATCGAGCCTGAGCTCAATTTTTTCATGCACAGTTAAATGGTTTAAAGTATTGCTATTTAACAATCACTATTTAACACGTCGTTTGCTTGCATACATTTAAATAGATATATCATCATCATCATATCGTGCCGCTAGCACAGATATCCCTGACCCTCTCTCGCCACTTCTCCCAATCATTCATCGCTTCTGGCAGGTCTTCAGGGCTACATCCCGTATCCTCAGACAGCTGCTGTATGTATGTTCGAGCTAGTCGTCTTGCTTTTGCTTGGCCATATGTGGGGATCCATAGGAGTACATCACTGATTAGTTCGTCCTTGCTTCTCCAGCAGTGTCCTGCGTGTTTGGTTCGTCTAACTTGTATAGTTTTCGTGACGGGAGACAGGTGGCTGTATAGTTGGTGCCTTGTGGGGTGTTGCCACCAGAACATGTTCAATATTGCTCGCAGCATTCTTGTGTAATTGCCATCTAGCTTCTTCTTCAGCCGTTTTGTTGGCGTCCAAGTAGTATTGATAGACCGCTGCCTGGAAGAAACTTCGTTTCATTTTATCGGTCAGGTCTGATTTCCATATGATCGAGAGTCTATCGATAGCTGTCCATGCTTTCGTTGGCCGTGTGATGAAGTAATTTGTTTACACACTCGTATTGCTACTGAGTCTACAAAATTAAATGGTTTCATTTGTTGCTAACTAACACTTATAATTCTATCACCCCTGGTTGGCGGCTAATGAGGGCAGGGTATCGTATGTGCTTTCACACGTTGTATGATGAAAAATATATATAATATATTAAAGATTAGTTTGTCTGTAATTTCATTTTTAAATGAATTCGAAGTATGCTATTGAGTCTACAAAATTAAATGGTTTCAATTGTTGCTATCTAACACCTTATAATTCCATTCAATTATCATTTGTTTTCACACATTATAGTGGTAACAAGCATTGCTATTTAACACGAATTAGTCGATTCAAGATCAATCACTCGTTTGCATATAGTTAAATGGTTTCAAGTATTGTTATGTGTCCCTAACAATTGAATTAAAGATTGGTCATTTATTTACGCACAGTTAAATGATCAAACATTTAAAAAAAAATCATTTTTGCAGTTTAAATGTCAAACAGAGCCATATCAGGTGCTAGAACTCCGGGCCAGAGTGGACATGGAAGCGATGGCAAAGAAGAGTGATCTGCATTCCTCGATGCTCCAGCATTACTTGAACCTTACCATTAGATTTTTTATTGTCATATCCAGGACTCACACATGCACCCACACACGTATATAGATACATATGTACATATACGACACACACACACACACACACATATTTAGATATATATATAGGTTAAGTAAAGTTGGTGACCGCAGTCGAAGGTGATTCCAAGGTTCCTTTTAAATAGCTTCAACGCTATTAAGTGTGTATATGTAAACAAAACTAAAGTGATACACATGCGTTAAAATCCCTTCACATGCGTCGTGTTTGTTGGTGGTTATGAGGTAGGATGTCCGGCTGGCGTAAATCAGGCCGGTTTCGATTCCAGCTTCAAGTACCTTGCGTGTCTAGCCACGTTATGATGCAATGAAACAGTTTATATTTGGATGACTCTCTCTCTATATATGCATCCGCTTTCATGAATTTCTTTACCACGTGACATCGACTAATTCAAAACTCTAAAAAGAATTGAGATGAACTGTTAAAAAGAATTCAGAATTTAAGTCGAAAATTACAGACAAGAAAATCGACCGCTGATTTAATTGCATGAATATGTGCAACGGAAACCCCTTAGGTAGGTGTGAAATAAGTTAATAGTTTGGTAAACAAATTTGTGAATGAAATTTCAAATGAAGTGGAATATTTCACAGATCGACGCACGCACTAATGAACGAAGAAGTTTAAAAATGGATGATTATTTGTGAAATTACCACTCAAAAGATTTTCTCAGTTTAATGGTGGAATGTTAATAAATAACGTTTTAAAATTGTTATTTTTTGAAAACTGGGCCATATCTTATCGAAGAATGTTACCCTTTTTTTTAAGAAAATACAAAATTTCGTTGAACTTTTACATCAAATTCCTTATTTGCAGCCCCTGCACGCGACAAATTGAAATACCATTAAAATCAATCCATCACTTAATCTGAAACACAACCTCCCCGCAAAAAAACTTTTGTTTAAAATTCTATTTTCGAGATAAGGTTGTACTTGCTTTTGGATTACTGCACATACATTTTTTAATACGGAATTTTCTATAGTTCTATTATCAAATTTATATACGAATCTTGTGATGTTTAGAAGAAAGGTGGACGATCATTCCGACTGAATTCTTCTGGGGTACTATACGTGTGGAATAGTTTAATTTTGAAGTGGTGGGTGGCATAACCTGGTTTTAGTTGGTATTAAATAAACCAGTCGGTGAACCTATCTGCACAAGAGATCTGTTACTATCTGTCGAAAAAGCTAATCTGGGGCTAGAATTACTGTGATTAGTTCATTAGTTTGACTTAGGGTGATCTTTGTACATATTACGCTATTATCTCTGATATTGTGTTTAGATGTGTTCAAATGGGCAAATATACGGAATCATTGTTTTGTACGTCTCATGGGAGCTTCTAAAAAATAAAAAAAAGATGAAAAATAAACACTTGATCATTCCTAACCCAGTGATGCGGCCCTTCCACC
Source organism: Sepioteuthis lessoniana (assembly GCA_963585895.1). Classification (NCBI taxonomy): domain Eukaryota; kingdom Metazoa; phylum Mollusca; class Cephalopoda; order Myopsida; family Loliginidae; genus Sepioteuthis; species Sepioteuthis lessoniana. The sequence continues at coordinate 16,359,808 of OY757942.1, forward strand.
AAAAAGTTTGCCCACCTCTGGGCTAGGGTTATTTTGTGCCTACAGGTTAGGGAATCATGTTTATATTTACATTTTTGATAATGTTTCTTTTTTTTAAATGTTGTTGCTTGATATGAAGTATTCCTATCAAATACAAATAATTTGCACACAGCTATTCCTGTGGGTAGAGTGTTTGTCAATGGTCCGGGAGACCTGGGTTCAATCCCAGGTCGCCTCATACCAAAGACTTTAAAAATGGTACTTAATACCTCCTTGCTTAACTCTCAGCAATATAAGGTACATATCAAGGGTAAAGAGGGGCAATCCTGGGAAAGGAGTAGCGCCCTCTTCCTACACCTCGGTGTAGTAGCTATTGAAAAGGGAACCTTCTGGTCGCCCTCGACAACGGTCGCTAACTTACTTATATGGTATCAAGTATTCTAATCTAATGAAAAAAAATTGCATACAGTTATGTGGTATCAAGTATTCCTATCTAATATTAATAACTGGTACCCGGTTATTTTGTTTCAAGTATTCTTATCTTATATGAATTATTTTCACACGGTTGTTTTGTTTCAAGTATTCCTATCTAATACAAATAATTTGCACGCAGTTATATGGTTACAGGTATTCTTATCTAATATAAATAATTGGCACACAGTTATATGTTTTCAAGTATTATTATTCAATACAAATAATTTACCCGCAGTTATATGGTTTCAAGTATTCTTATCTAATATTAAAAATAGGCACCGGGATATATAGTTTCAAGTATTCTTATTTAATACAAATAATTTGCACACACTTATATGGTTTCAAGTATTTCTATCAAATACAAATAATTTGCACACACTTATATGGTTTCAAGTATTCCTATCAAATACAAATAATTTCCACACACTTATATGGTTTCAAGTATTTTTATGTAATACAAATAATTTACCCGCAGTAACATAGTTTCAATCATTCCTATCTTATACACGTTTTTTGCACACGGTTGTATGGTATCAAGTATTTCAATTTAATTGACATTTTTTTCACAATGTTTTATGGCTTCAATTAATTAATGAGAATACAACTCTATAAGATTGGGCTGTAGAATATGCCGACCGCACCCCACCTTCTTCAGTCGCTGCAGAGGGCTAAGACCCCCAACAACGTGTATCCTGATATAACTATAAACAATCTGATGATAAATCTCCAGTAATGCTGGAGCTTTGGGGAATATGGAGTACCCCTACATTGCCATCGCTCTCATGTCCAGTGTAGCCCGAAGTGGTAGCATCTAATAGGGTCCTATCAATGGGTCAAATAGGACTGTTTGACATTTAAATTGTGTGCAAAAAAATGACTTATTATGAATTAAGTTATTGGAAATAGAACTGTTTGGTCATTTAACTGCGTGTATCTAGAAATTGAGCTTACAAATCATATATTTCATATAGATGTAAAAATAGAATTTCACATTAGATAACCTACAATGTTTGATATGCCATCAAACCAAACCAAACCAAACCAATGGTATTAAGTGTTCCTATACTAATAATGATAAAGTTTCAAGTTATTATTCAAAAGATGATCGAGATAAGGGAATGGTGTTTATTGTATATTTATTTTTTGCACACAGTGCAGTTGAATGAATACATGTTATCTTTGGTCCAGAAATAAATTGTAACATTAAAAATAAATGTATTAATTCATGGCTGGTACTAATAATTATTCGATTTCATGTAATTATTTTTATTTAATAATAGTTATTTGGTTTGGTTTCTTTGTTTAATGGCATATCAACTCTTTTTAGGTTATTTAATGCCAAAGCCATTCTCCTAGAAGAACAGCGTGGTACTATTTAACCTATAGCTGGGAGGATAAGGGGGTTCATACCTTTCCCAAGGGTATTTGCCCGAAAGTGAACGTAATAGTGCGACTGGAGAACGAACTCGCGTACTACGATTCCGCAGTCAATCGCTTTAACCATTACACCACGAGGACACCCCTAATAGTTATTTGTTTGCACACAGTTATTGGTTTCAAATAACTAATAATAATCCTTAGTAACATAATAGTTTCAAATAACTGTTAGAACATTTTACACTAATATAGTATCAAGTACACTTATCAAATTCTAATTTGACCAAGTCGGTTAGGGCTGAAGAATACACAGAATGCACCTCTGTAGATGGGTATGACTCCCCCAACGAGTGTCCTGTAGCCCAGTTGGCTGGGGCTGAAGAATACACAGAATGCACCTCTGTAGATGGGTATGACTCCCCCAACGAGTGTCCGAGATATGACACTAAACAATCTAAAGGTAAGACTTCAGTAATGCTGGAGCTTTGGGGAATGCTGAGTACCCCTTCATTGCTATCGTTGGCAGGTCCACTCGGACCCAGAGGGGTAGTAGCTGACTGGGTCGTATCAATGGGTCAATAGAACGGAATTGTGTAATTACGTTAAAAGGAAGTGTATGAAATTGAACTGTTTTTATATTTAACAGTGTGTTTAAACTGTGTTCTTATACTAAAATGCCTGGCTTGAAATAGAACAATTTCATTGTATAAAAATAGATTTGGCATTAAATAACCTACAATGGTTGATATGCCATAAAACCAAACCAATCCAAGTACTAATAATTTTCAGACAGAACTATTTCACCCATAGATGAAACCCTCACAGGTACTACCTCTCTAGGTCAGAGTGAACCTGGGAGTAATGGTAAGGAAGGGTTACTCTACATTCCCCTAGCATCTGGGGCACTGAGTTATACCCAGAAAACCCCTTTTTGGAGAGTTCTTGCGATTCTTTAGATGGTTCAGAGTATTCAAAGCCCAGCCAGCTGGCATAGCTTCCATAGAGGGGCATAATTAGGCAGTATATAGAAAAATAAGTAATTAGGCAGATTATAGAAAAATAAGTAATTAGGCAGATAATAGAAAATAACTAATTAGGCAGATTATAGAAAAATAAGTAATTAGATTATAGAAAAATAAGTAATTAGGCAGTATGTAGAAAAATGAGTAATTAGCCAGAATATAGAAAAATAAAGATGATAAATAATTTTTCCTATAAATACATCTTACGGATGCACTGCATTGCACATTTGCACTGAACTGCAGTATCAGAGATGTTGGTGCATTCATCAGAGATTTCGGGGCTTTCAGTATTAGATCGTCTCATGTTCAGGTGACCCTGTTGGGACTGATCAATTTCTAGCAGCTACAATCCAAGGATTTGCTCTCTTAATCTAAAGCCACCCATTGGGTTATTTCCCTGCGGACTTTATAATTGTTCTGATGCTCTAACCTTATTTCTTGCGGATTTCACCGCGTCATAAAGGCTAAATTGCCGGACAGCGTCCTCGATGTAAACGAGTTCGAACTCCAGTCGTACTAATATATTCACTATTGGAAAATACCCTTAAAAAATATCCCCCACCCAAATATGGGTTAACTAGTACCAATACTGTTCTTCTCCAAGGATGGCTTGGTATTAAATAACCCACGAAAGTTGATATGCCATTAAACAAAGAAACAAAACCATGCCAAACCCAACTAAACCTCCCATTTTTATTCAATAGTACTTTCTGTATCGAATAGAAATATTCGGATCTCATATCATAAAAAAAAAATGATGATTTTATTTCTGGACCAAAGATAACACAACTTATGAACGTTATCACTGCTGTTCTTTGGTTGATTAACTGAGTTGAATGACATGTCAAACCGTCTAGGATTATGCTATGCCTTGAGGTTAAGGACTCGTGTTCATTGTATATTTTTATTTACATTTTTCATATTATTTCTTTAAAAAACTTTTTTTTTGCGTACGATCCAGTCGGGTATAGATATTTTTCAAACCTATCTATTCCACCAATAAACAGGACCATAACATGTTCTACTATTCCAAATCTGAGTGGACCTGGGAGTAATGGCAATGATAGAGTAACTGACACTCCCCATTACTCCAGAACTGGAGCCTCACCATCAAATCCAGTTTTGTGTCATATCCAAGACACCTCTTCACCCTATTGTGGATATAATCAGCTAATTCTAAACCTCACCGACGGGCCAGCTTGTTCTTCGGCAACTGACACAAAACCAATATGTCGGTAATTAAGAGACTGTTCTACACACGCCTGTAAGTATGCAGACATACTGCAGATTATTGACTTCCGCCGGGGTTGGATCTCCGGCTTCCGGTAAGAGGATTCCTGAAAACAGAGTGGATCAACAATTTTCATCCGTATTTGACTGAGAAACACCGTTTGATCTCTTATCTTTATTCTGAGGTTAACTGTCCAATTTGATCTTTTTTTTTCTTTCTTTCTTTTCTGTGTCGTCGTTTTATGATTTTTCTTTATCGTTTTGTTGCCGTAGAACGGTTAATACTGGTCAGAAAATGTTTTTGTGATCATTAAGCTGGTCATTTGATTTGACGAATTATTTGACCACACTTCCTTCGAGGATAATAAAAACTGGTCGTTTGAAGGTATTCGCTCAATATCTGGCCAGATACCAACAGGGACCTTTAGGTAAATAAAAAAACAAAAAAACAAAAAAGAAAAAATGAAAGAAAGAAAAAAAAAAAGAAAAAAGAAAAATCACTAGTAAAAAGACTGGAAGAACTGGAAATAAGAGGAAGAATCAAGACCAACCAGACCACAGAAGTGGTAAAATCAGCTAGGATACTAAGAAGAGTCCTGGAGAAGACTTGCTGTCACTTAGACTACAGTGAAAAACCACCGGTTAAAGATGGTGTAAAAAACTCAAAATAATGATAACAAAACTGGAGATTAGAGGAAGAATCGAGACCATCTAGACCACAGCAGTGTTAAAATCAGCTAGGATACTAAGAAGAGTCCTGGAGAAGACATGCTGTCACTCAGACTTCTTTGTAAAACCACCAGTCAGAGATGGTATGAAAAACTCAAAATAATGATAATAAAACTGGATTTCGGAGGAAGAATCGAGACCATCCAGACCACAGCAGTGGTAAAATCAGCTAAGATACTAAGAAGACTCCTGGAGAAGACTTGTTGTCACTTAGACTTCTGTGAAAAACCACCAGTTAGAGATTGTGTGAAAAACTCAAAATAATGATAATAAAACATGAGATTAGAGGAAGAATCGAGACCATCCAGACCACAGCAGTGTTAACATTGCTTAGAATACTGAGAAGAGTCCTGGAGACATGAAGAAAATTGCTGCCACTCCGACTCCTGTGAAACACCGCTAGTTACTTTTGGTGTGAAAAATTCTCGAGAAGCGAACAAAAAGTAATAGTCGAACTGACTGCAGGTGGAAAAAGATTAACTGATGTGAAAATCCAGAGAGGAATCTTCCAGAGAGATGTGCTATCACTATTTCTATTTATAATAGCGATGATGCCACTCATTCACACTGGAAATGCACTGGTGGATACACACTTCATAAATAGCAAATAAAATCTACCATCTAATGGATATGGATGACATTAAACTGTTTGCTAAAGATGAGAAACAACTGGAAACCCTAATACAGGGAGTGAGAATATACAGTCCAGATATAGGGATGGAATTTGGCATAGAAAAATGTACCATGATAATAATGAAAATTGGAAAACAACATGGGATGGAAGGAATAGAACTATCAAATCAAGACAAAATCAGAACGCTCGGATAAATGGTAACCGACAAATACTTGGGAATATTGGAAGCAGACACCATCAAACATGCGGAGATAAAAGAAAAAAATCTAAAAATGATAAAGAGAACGAGGAAACAACTTGAAACCAAACTACATTGCAGAAATCTCATCAAAAGGACAAATACCTGGGCTGTCCCCTTCACAGGATACTCGGGACCATTCTTGAAGTGGACCAGAGAAGAACTTTAACTAATAGACCAGGGAACAAGAAAAACTTATGACAATGCATGAGGTCTTATGCACAGAGGAACACTGATTATAGCGAAAATACACAAGCATCAACAGAACAAAAATAACCAGAAAACAAAAATTGAGGCGAAAAACAATTGTATGAATATTTCGAGCGACAAACAAGCGAAATCTCCCACGAGAAAACTTGGACTTGGCTAAGAAAGGGAAACTTTAAGAGACAAACTGAAACAGACAGCAGCATAAAACAACGCAATGAGGACTACGAGTATCATTAAATAAGTTTCTAGACTTTTTTCGTATGGGCACTTTTATTGATATTACACACATGAAACTCTAGTCCCCTTCGAAGTAATCTCCTCCGGCTGTAATGAACTTGTTGTACCGTTCCAACTTCTGAAAGGCCCCACCGAAGTCCTCTTGTGTGAGCGTATCAATGACATTCGTCACAGCCTCTTTCATCTCCTCAATTGTCTCATAACGACAGCCTATGAGCTTAGGGAATAATCAAAAGTCACAGGGAGCAAGGTCTGGACTATAGGGAGGGTGATGAACTGTCTTGATGCCTATCTTAGTCAAATAGTCTGTGGCAAGAATGGAGTTGTGGACTGGTGCATTGTCCAGGTAGAAATGCCACTGACCCGATTTGAAGAGTGCTGGCTACTTTCAACGGAATCTCTTCCTGAACTCCCTTAAAACCTCAACATAAAAACCCTAACCCTTTGGCCAATCAACTGTGGTGAATTGACTTCCTTACTCCTCCCACACCTCTCATCGTCCCTCACAGACTCCCTGCCTTCCTTGAATCTCTTATGCCACTCAAAAACTGATGCTCAATTCACGCAAGATGGTCCAAAAGTAGCAATCTGAAGCATTCCATACATTTTTGTGGCATTTTTCCAAGTTCTTCTAAAGTGTCCTCACGTCCAGATTGCATTTTTGAAATTCACCAGCTGTGACAATCAGGCTTTAGTAGGGTGTATTCCAATTGCCTGTACAAAAAAGAAAGTCTGGAAACATTTTGAAGGCCCCACGTATGTCAAACAGTAACAGACAAGAAACAACAAAATAGAAAATTTAGGTTATGTGTTGATACGTTTGGTTTCTTAATTTAATGGCATATTAACCTTCATAGGTTATTTAATGCAAAATCCGTAGTAGTGGTACTTTTTAACCCACAGCTAGGAGGATAAGGGGTTCATAACTTTACCAAGGGTATTTGTCTGAAAGTGAACGTAATAGCGCGACTGGAGTTCGAACTCGCGAATGACGATTCCGCAGTCCAGCGGAATTATACTATGAGGACACCCACTGGTCCACCATATTATACTATGAGGACACCCACTGGTGACAGAGGCGAAACGATCAACCACATAAGTAAATGCCATAAATTAGTGCAAAGAGTGTATAAGAATAGACACGACTTGGTGGAAAAGGTGATCCACCGGGAATGGTGCAAGAAATTTAAGTTTGACCATGCGAACAAATGGCATATGTACAACTCAGAATCCGTCCTGGAGAATGAGACGCACGAAATTCTCAAGGACTTTGAGATACAAACGGATCATCTCATCTAGCCAGTCGACCAGAACTTGTAATAGTCAACAACAACAAAAAAAAAAAAAAGAACTTGCCGAATTGTAAATCTTGCTGTTCCGGCTAACAACAGGATAAAACAGAAGGAAAGCGAAAAAATAGATTAGTACCTAGACATTGCAAGACAAAGGAAAAACTATGGAAGATGAAGGTGACGTGACGGTGATACTGATATTAATTGGTATACTCGGTACTGTCACCAAAGGATTGGTACAACGACAAGAGGACTTGGAAATAAGAGGCTCATCCAAACTATTGCATTATTAAGATCGGTCAGAATACTGAGAAGAGTCCTGGAGACTTGACGAGATTTGCTGGCACTCAGGCTCGAGTGGAAACCCATCCGCAAACGCTGGTGTGAAGAACGCTTAAATGAGTAAAATGAAAATGATATCTGTCGAATAGGAGACTTTGCCGTTCAGATTAACCAAAGGTTAAAACTGAAAGAAACTCAAAAGACAGATAAATATCAAGACCTTGCTAGACAACTGAAAAACTAAGGGACACGAAAGTGATGGTGATAACTATTGTAACTGCTGCGCTCTGTACAGTCACCAAAGGATTGGTGCAGGGACTGGAGGATTTGGTTTGGTTTGGTTTGGTTTAGTTTAGTTTGGTTTTATGCTATTGTAGGTCACGTGGACCCCTTTCATACGGGCGAGCAAGAGTTGGACGACCAGCTAGAACCTATATATAACAGCTCTGTACTGATACAGGATGTAGCCTGGAAGACCTAGCGGAAACGATGGACGATAGAAAGGAATGGTACTATTTACCAACCCCTCCGCTCGGGCAGGATATGACACAAGGTCAATTTTTAAGCGGAGTTTAACAGGTTTCAATTCAGAGTTTTCCTTCTCCTAGACTAGTTGCCTAACCAAGGCTGAAGAACCTAGTCTGTCCTACTATTTACCCATAGCTGGCGGGAGAATAATTGGATTCATACCTTTCCCAAGGGTATTAGTGCTATGTGAAATGCAATCAGTCTCGTCCAGGATTTGAACTCGTATCGCCGTGTTCATTTCCTACGGCAATAACGACTACACCACGGGCACCTTCATAAAAAGGAATGGTGAAAGAGAGGCTCTGGGGAACCTACGCTCGGGGCACAACATTATTATTATCATTATTATATTTGAATATTCCTAATTTTGCTTTCATACCCTGTATGTCAGTGTTGATATTTAGGCTTTGAATCAAACTATGGTCATGAGAAAAAAAAGTCATATTTTCCTTCTGATACAGTCCTGGAAGTCTTCAGCTGACACTGCCTTACGTTGGTTCACGGCCATTTGCATCTTCTCAAAGGTTCACCAATACCGATCACGGAGGTGGGTTTGGATTTTTGGCAACGAGAAACAGTCACAAGGAATCAGATCAGGAGAGTGTGGAGGTTATTGAAGGCATTGTACCAAATCTAGTACACAGTGTTGGAAGTCTTCAACTGACACTGCCTTCAGTTGCACGTTCTTAACCGTTCCTAAACTGCAACCAGAGAGATTGGTTTTGTTATTTGGCAAAAGGAAACAGTCACAAGGATTCAGATCAGGAAAGTGTGGAGGTTATAGATGGCATTATGCCCAATCTTGTACACAGTGTTGGAAGTCTTTAACTGACACTGCCTTCAGTTGCATGTTCTTAACCGTTCCCAAACTGCAGCCAGAGAGATGGGTTTTGATTTTGATAACAGAAAACAGTCAAAAGGATCTGGAATGTTAAAATTGAAAATGTTAATGTTTATTGCAAATTTCACCCCTTATAAAAGTTATATATAAAACCACTACTTATATATTTCCAAATCAAATGACAAAGTTACGAATGAAAAACAAGTGACAGTTATTTATTAAAACCTGCTTTTTAGAAATATCATGCAAAACAGATATCACATGGCTGGTACAAACTCCATTTTTACGTACATCTAGCACGTCGCACGTTGATCATGTCTATTAATGATTTAACATCATGAATGCCAATTTGATACTTGCAGAAGTACAGGAATAAAAGCAGAACTTAAATCACACACACACACACACACACACACACACACACACACACACACACACACACACATATATATATATATATATATATATATATATATATCACTGCCACTTCTTCACAGAAGAAGGCCATCTCCTTAATTCCGTTAAAAGTGCCCGTGGGAACGCATATAGCTCCTCAGGCCAATTTTACCCTTTCAAACCAGCCACATATATGACAAGCAAAAGAACTGTCTTTTGAGTTGACTTTAACCCTTTCATATGGCTTCGCAGGCCTGCAGCAGACTCACATTCTTTGTCAGAGAATTGACATGAGTTACCTGTTGGTTATTGTGTAAAATCAGCCTCCGGTTGTTTTCTGTCGTGAGATCTCATATAACTAGCAAGTCCCGCTTTGGACAAAGTGACACAGATGTTACGAACATGTTCAGGCATGAAAAATGTCCAGGACCGAGGTCAAGTACTCTTTCCGAAGTAGTCGTTTCAATGTTTTATGCCTTTTATTTTCAAGTATGGAAATGCCATTAACCGGAAAAGAAAAGGCGTGTAAAAATTTAACAGAGAATTCTGAGATATTTTTACACTTTCTGTTAAAATTTGAGATTATTTGAACGAGAATTAATCAAGTTATTTGATTAGAAAATCATATCGATTTTTCTTAAATTACCTATTCATAAACAAGGACTGTCTAAGAAATATTTGGTTTGGTGGGCTCTTATGGCATATCAAACATTGTAGGTTATTCAATGCTAAATCCTCTTATACATATATATTGAATATATATGATTTGGTTTGGTTGGCTTTTATGGCATTTCAACCATTGTAGGTTATTCAATGCCAAATCCTCTTGTACATGTATATTGAATATACATGATTTGGTTTGGTTGGGTTTGATGGCATATCAACCATTGTAGGTTATTTAATGCCAAATCCTTTTTATGCATATATATTAAATATATATAATTTGGTTTGGTTGGGTTTAATGGCATATCAACAATTGTAGGTTATTTAATGCCAAATCCTCTTCATACATATATATTGAATATATAGGATTTGGTTTGGTTGGGTTTTATGGCATATCTACCATTATTCAATCTCGAAGCTTTCTTGTATATTAAATAGATGATTGGTTAAAATTTTTTTGCAGATAACATTTTTAAAAAGCCTTGGCTGTTTTTTCTTTTCACACAGTTTAAAAGTTTCTAGCCTTCATATACAACATGAGTAATTCAATTTACTATTAATAATTTGTTTGCACTCAGTGAAGTGGTTACAATTATTGTTATTTACTTCTTTTTTTTTTTTTTTGTTGAAAACTATTCCTTCATTTGTACATAGTTTAATGGTTCCAAGTATTGCTAGGCATTACTCATCATCATCAACATCATGTCACGCTGCCAGAACGGATCTCCCTGACCCTCTTCCGCCAATCGTCTCTATCGTCCATCGCTCCTTGGAGGTCTTCCAGGCTACATCCTGTTGTATATAGGTTCTAGCTGGTCGTCCTGCTTTTGCTCGTCCATGTGAGGTGGTCCCTATATATCAGCAAGTCAATTTATCTAGTAATTCTTTTATGCATAGTTAAATGATCAAATAGTTCTATTTTAATAGTTCAATTTAGCTTAAGTCATTTGTTTGCACTCTGTTTAAATCTTGAACAGTTCTATTTGACCCGTAGATAGGATCTCATAAGATGCTATCACTCCGGACCAGAGAAGACCTGGAAAATATAGCAATGAAGGGCATTCCTCAAAGATCTGTGAGCAATTGACGAAAGAGTTACGAGGTCATTAAATAGGTTTCCAGATTTTTTTCGTATGGCCACTTTTATTGATATTACACACATGAAACTCTCGTCCCCTTCGAAGTAATCTCCTCCGGCTGATATCCACTTGTTGTACCGTTCCAACAACTTCTGGAGTGCCCCATCGAAGTCCTCTTGTTCACACAATGACCTTTGTTACAGCCTCTTTCATCTCTTCAATTCTCTCATAACGACAGTTTCTGAGCTTAGGGAATAACCAAAAGTCACAGGGAGCAAGGTATGGACAATAGGGAGGCAAAGGAACTGTATTGATGCCCATCTTGGTCAAATAGTCTGTGACAAAGATGGAGTTGTGGATTGGTGCATTGTTCTGGTGGAAATGCCACTGACCCGATTTGAAGAGTGCTGACCACTTTCGACCGAATCTCTTCCAGAACTCCCTTAAAACTTCAGCATAGTAACCCTAACCCTAACTCTTTGGCCAATCAACTCAGGTGTATTGACTCCCTTACTCCTCCCACACCTCTCATTATCCCTCACAGACTCCCTGCCATCCTTGAATCTCTTATGTCAGACAAATACTGACGCTTGATTCATGCAAGATACTCCAAAAGCAGCAATCTGAAGCATTCCATACGTTTCTTTGGCATTTTTTCCAAGTTTAAAACGGAATTTTATTGCATATAGTTCTTTTAAAGTGTCCTCAGATTGCATTTTTGAAATTCACCAGCTGTGACAATCAGGCTTTAGTTGGATGTATTCCAATTGCTGCTATAGCTGTTCATTTGAACCTGAAATCATAAAAATTGGTCAGTCATCTCATAAGATGTATAGCAATAACATACTGAATTTTCAAGAGTCTACGACAATTTTAAATTCAGTATAGAAAGTCTGGAAACTTATTGAAGGCACCACATAGCAATGAAGGGCATTCCCCAAAGATCAAACATTACTGCAGCCTTACCATCAGATTGTTAAGTGTCATAACCAGGAAAGTCGTAGGGCGGGGATGGTCTTACCTCTCTGCAGAGATGAAGTTGGTGTATTCCATAGCCTCGGCTGACTGGGCTTTCTGTCTGAAAAGTGTGCTCTGTGAGCAATAGACGGAAGAGTTAGATTAAGTTAGGTTTGGTTTTATGACATATCTACTATTGTAGGTTATTGGACGTCTCTGGTGGTTTAATGGTTTGCAAGCTTGAGTTGCAAACGTTCTCGAGTAAGTTCGAGTCTCATTGGTGGCCCCATTCATATGACCTTATAAGCAAAAAGCTTAGTAAATTGCAACTATTGTCGGTTATCTAATGTCAAATCGATTTGGTTTTATGGCTTATTTACCATTGTAGATCATTTAATGCCAAATTCCTTTTATACATATACATTTGATATATGATTTCCTAACAGATTTTGAAGATAACATTTTTAAACGAGCCGGAGCTCGTTCTTTTTGCTCAAAGTTAAATTTAATGATATGCCATAAAACCCAACTAAACCAAATCATATATATTTAATATATATGCATAAAAAGGATTCGGCATTAAATAACCTACAATGGTTGATATGCCATCAAACCCAACCAAACCAAATCATATATATTTAATATATATGCATAAAAAAGATTCGGCATTAAATAACCTACAATGGTTGATATGCCATCAAACCCAACCAAACCAAATCATATATATTTAATATATATGCATAAAAAATATTCGGCATTAAATAACCTACAATGGTTGATATGCCATCAAACCCAACCAAACCAAAGCATATACATTTAATATATATGCATAAAAAGGATTCGGCATTAAATAACCTACAATGGTTGATATGCCATCAAACCCAACCAAACCAAATCATATATATTTAATATATATGCATAAAAAAGATTTGGCATTAAATAACCTACAATGGTTGATATGCCATAAAACCCAACCCAACCAAATCATATATATTCAATATATATGTATAAGAGGATTTGGCATTAAATAACCTACAATGGTTGATATGCCACAAAACCCAACCCAACCAAATCATATATATTCAATATATATGTATCAGAGGATTTGGCATTAAATAACCTACAATGGTTGATATGCCATAAAACCCAACCCAACCAAATCATATATATTCAATATATATGTATAAGAGGATTTGGCATTAAATAACCTACAATAGTTTATATGCCATAAAAGCCAACCAAACCAAATGTTTTTAATTGAATTTCCAACAACTCAGCATCAGCAGTTTATATTGTGATCTCCGCCTCTGGAGATCCAACCAGCGACCACAGATTGCAGAGCCGAAACTCAATGAATGAGCTCACAGTCCATATCGCACACAAGTAATGCCGAATCAACTTATCATGGTAATTGAGCGGCCAATTAACTTGAATGTGTCTTGCAAGTTACAATCTATCTATCTATCTATCTATCGTATATATTTTCATTTTGAAATATTATATATTTCTATATAATCCGAGCAACGTCGGTCGCTTCTATGAGTAAAATATATTAACGGAAAATTTCCCGAAGGCACATAGAAACCTCTGCCTTGATGAAACTAGGGTTGATTGTTGGATAGGTCGCGCAGAATCTATCTATCTATCTATCTATCTATCTATCTATCTATCTATCTATCTATCTATCTATCACAACGTATTAATATTCAATATTAATCATTAAATTTTGTTTATATTTTTAGTTTTATTTTGTTTTATGGTATATCGATCATTGTAGGTCATTTAATGCCAAATTCTTTTTATACATATACATTAAATATTTGATTTCTAAACACATTTTGAAGATAACATTTAAAAAAAAGACCTGAGCTCATTTTTTTGCAAACAGTTAGATGGTTTATGTCTATCAAATACAATTACACAGTTAAACATAAAACAGTTCTATTTCAAACAATTCAATTAAGCATAAGGGTGCAGTTTCTTGTTTATACACAGTCATCTGTTTCAATAGTTTTTTTTCATAAATACAGTTTAAATAACAAGAGTTCTATTTCGAGCAATTCAGTTTTGCAAAAGTACACAGTCTAATTGTCAAAAACATTTCTATTTCAAACTATTCAGTCAAGTCAAACAGTTCTGTTTCAAAAAATTCACTTAAGGTTAAGTACAGTTTTTTGTTTACACACAATTAAATGTAAAAATAATTCTATCTTAAACGATTCAGTTTAGCATAAGTACACAGTTTTTTTGTTTACCCACAGTTAAACAATCAATCAGTTATATTTCAAGCTATTCAGTTTAGGTTGAGTACAGTTTTTTGTTTACACACAGGTAAATGTAAAAACAGTTCTATTTCAAACAATTCAATTTAGCATAGATACACATTTTTTTGTTTACACACAGTAAAACGATTAAACAATTCTATTTCAATCTATTCAGTTTAGGTTGAGTACAGTTTTTTGTTTACACACAGTTAAATGTAAAAACAGTTTTATTTCAAATAATTCAATTTAGCATAGATACACAGTTTTTTGTTTACACAGTTAAAAAACAAAATACTTCCATTTCAAACCATTCAATTTAGCATAAGTACACAGTTTTAATGTCTAACCGTTCTATTTGACCACAAGATATCAGGTGTCACGACTTCGGTCGAGAGTGGACCTGGGAGTGATGGCAATGAAAGAGTACTTTGCATTCCCCAAAGCTCCAGCATTACTGTAGCCTCAACATAAGATTGTTTATTATGTCATATCTAGGATACTCTTTGGGGAGTCTTACCCCTCTGTAGAGATGCAGTCAGTGTATTATCAGACCCGGCCGACTGGGTCAACTTCAGATATGAAAAAATATTATTTTTACTAAAATATGTAAAGTAGTAAATATTTTTTTCAAATCTTTTTACTGGGCTTTATGATTTTTCTAAAAATAGATTATAAAAAACATAAACAGACTTTCTATACTCATATAGCATGTAAAAAGCGGATTATTACGATGTAGATGTGTCTAGATTCATTTTGGTGCTTTTAAAACGTTTAGAGATCTTCGTGACCAAACTCTGCAATTCTTAATATCTGCATTCTTCTTTTTTCCTTTTTTTCCTTTTGGCCACAGAAAATTTGAAAATCGATCCTGAGGATTATTTTCAACTTTGTTGTTTTTGCTTCGTCTGCAGTTTCAGTCCTTCGTTTTTCGAGATCCTTGGCGATTGAGTCTCTTGAGATGAGCGTTTTGTTCCAGGCTTCTGATTTTGACGATTCCACAGAGATGATGTTTCTTGTCTGCTTCAAGCATCCATTCTATGCGCGTTGTCTCAATGATTCTGTCTGTTCCAAATCTCTCTCTCTCTCGCTCTCTCTTCGTTTTAAAAAACACTCACACAGATTCAAGTTATTTTTCTTTCTTTCTTTCTTTCTTTCTTTCTTTCTTTCTTTCTTTTCAATATCTTATTTCTTTAATTTCTTTCAGACTTTATTTGATTTTTTTTCTTTTATTTATTCATTCGTTTATTGTTTCTCTTTTGTATCAATTGTATGTATGATTTTGATTCTTCAGTATATCTTTCTTTCGTTTTCATTACATCTTTATGCTTTCATTCTTTCTTAATTTCTTTCTTTCTTTCTTTTCATTCTGTATGTTATTTCTCTTTCTCTGTCTCTGTCTCTGTCTCTCTCTCTCTCTCTCACACACACACACACACACACACACACACACACACACACACACACACACACATATTCATGCATACACGCTCACAGATACACACATACATTCAGGTACTCATGCGCACACAGAGAGATTAAAGACATATTTTCATGGCAAATATCTTGCAGTTAAAGAGACTTGAAAGTCTTGTACATCCAAATCACAGGAGAATAACTTAAGAAGTTTCCTTCAAGTTTTGGAAGAGAACTTTTCATTTGTGTTATCAGTCCATTGGTCAGGTAATAATAGGATTTGAAATTTCTTTCTTCATTTCTTCGGGTTTTTTGCTATTTGATCTACTTCTTTCTTTCTTTCTTTCTTTCTGCTTTCTTTCTTTCTTTCACTTTATATATAACGGACTCAGTTTTCTAAATCACTTCCAATGCATTTTTAAAGTAAAAATCATTTCCAATGCATTTTTTATAGTAAAAAAAAAAATTTCAATCCATAAAAAATATTTCCAATGCATTTTTATTGAAAAAATCATTTCCAATGCATTTTTATTGTAAAAATCATTTCCAGTGCATTTCTATAATGAAAATCATTTCCAATGCATTTTTTATAGTAAAAGAAATTTCAATGCATAAAAATTATTTCCAATGCATTTTTAAAGTAAAAATCCTTTCTAATGCATTTTTATAGTAAAAAACATTTCCAATGCATTTTTATAGTAAAAATCATTTCCAATGCATTTCTATAATGAAAATCATTTCCAATGCATTTTTTATAGTAAAAATAATTTCCAATGCATTTTTTTAGTAAAAAGTTATTTCCAATGCATTTCTGTAATAAAAATCATTTCCTATACATTTCTATAGTAAAAATCATTTCCAAAATATTTTTAAAGTAAAAATCCTTTCCAATGCATTTTCAGAGAAAAATCATTTCATATAAATTTCCATAGGAAAATCATTTCCAATGCATTTTTATATTAAAAATCCTTTCCAATGAATTTTCATAGGCTCATTAAAAATGTTAACAAGTGTTTAACATTAAAAATGTTAACAAGTGTTTACAAATCATACATATTCAATATTTGTATGAACAGGATTTAGTATTAAATAATATACCACAATTGATATGCCATAAAAACAAACTAAACAAAACCAAATCATAGATTTGAGAGGGCTTGAAAGGATGAATTTAGACTGAGAAGTCACATACAGTCCAGGGCACGTCTGGTGGTGTAATGGTTAGCAAGTTAAATTAGAAAACCTACACGAGTAGGTCACAGCAAGTGAATTTCAAAAATGCAATCTGGACGTGAGGATACTTTAGAAGAACGATATGCAATAAAATTGTGTTTTAAACTTGGAAAAAATGCCACAGAAACGTATGTAATGCTTCAGATTGGTGCCTTTCGACCATATTGCATGAATCGAGCATCAGTTTTTGAGTGGCATAAGAGATTCAAGGAAGGCAGGGAATCTGTGAGGGGTGATGAGAGGTGTGGGACGAGTAAGGAAGTCAGAACACCAGAGTTGATTGGCCAAAGGTAAGGGTTATTATGTTGAGGTTTTAAGGGAGTCCAGGAGGAGATTCCGTCGGAAGAGGCCAGCACTCTTCAAATCGGGTCAGTGGCATTTCCAGCAGAACAATGCACCAGTCCACAACTCTATTCTTGTCACAGACTATTTGACTAAGACAGGCGTCAAGACAGTTCCTCACCCTTCTTATAGTCCAGACCTTGCTTCCTATGACTTTTGGTTATTCCCTAAGCTCAGAAGCTGTCGTTATGAGACAATTGAGGAGATAAAAGAAGCTGTAACGAAGGTCATTGACACGCTCACACAAGAGGAGTTCCATGGGGCCTTCCAGAAGTTGTTGGAACGGTAGAACAAGTGCGTTGCAACCAGAGGAGATTACTTCGAAGGGGACCAGAGTTTCATTGTGTGTAATATCAATAAAAGTGGCCATACGAAAAAAGTCTGGAAACTTTTTTAATGATCCTAGTATATATATATATATATATATATATATGTTATGAACGTAACTATTGAAATTGAATACGGAAGTATAAAGAAAAGTTGAAAAAAAATAATCCAAATTTGATGAAGGTCGACGTTAAACGTTTCGGTAACAATATCCTTTTTCGGGACTTTAAAAGCATGAAACGTATTGTTAAAACAGGGATGGATGTTAGATGAAATAAGAATGTATTTGGTATTTGGTGGTTTTGTTTTTCTGTTTTTAACGTCGACTTTCATAATAAATTCAAAAAATTCAGATTATTCTGTTTTGTTATTTTTTACTTATTTCATTCTGTCAGATTTAATGTCCTTATTTACTTCCATTCTGTCCTTTTGAAAAAACGAATACCAAATACACTCTAATTTCATAAAAACACCTGTCTGTGTTTTAACAATAGTTTTGATAAATTTAAAGTCCTGAAGGAGGATATCATAACCGACACGTTAAAAGTCGATTTTCATAATAGATTCATCAAATTTAGATTATTTTGTTTTTTTCTACTTTTCTTCATATATATATATATATATATATGTGTGTGTGTGTGTGTGTGTGTGTTTGTTTGTGTGTGTGTGTGTGTTTGTTTGTGTGTGTGTGTGTGTGTAGGAGGAAATGAACTGAATCTGACAGAATATAGGTAGAAAAGATAAAACGGAAGAAATATCTATTATATGGTTTGGTTATCATCCAGCGTGTTTCGACTTCAATCTTTTTTTTAATGCAAAAGTTTTTTATTAAAATTATTTTAGTATGAGAAATAATTATGATAGATAAATTTTGATTCAATTAGAAGTCTTCAGCAGGGCTTGTAGGTCTTGCTATGTGAAAAAATAGATTAATACTGGTTGATATATTCAAATTGCGTCGTGTCGTGTGATGGAATTTTTTGAAAAGTTAATGGCGTTTTGTGGTTTAAGAAACATATTTGTGACGTTTATTCTTTTGAATGTTTAGAGAAAGGGAAGCTAATCTATAGTGGGAATTTTGAATTTTTTAATATTTTTCCTATCGATGGTAGACATTTTGAAAAAACCTTGTCGTTGTGATATTGTGTTATGGGATGCTATGGAACATGTTTCAATGATTCAATTTATATATATATATATATATATATATATATATATATATTTGATTTAACATTGTAGAGATTTTTTGTCAACCAATTTTTGTTTATCCTTTCGTGAGGAGGATGTATTACAAAAGTGATGTAACTTTTTTATGTACATTACTACTTTGTAAGAATGAGCGTTTATACTGATGTATTGTATAGAGATTACTTTTCAAATTTGCGGCTATAAAAAGCGTCAGTAGCAAAAGACATTTAAGTAGATTAGCACTGGATTAAAAATTCATTCTATTAAGTTTGTGTTGTATATTTCTAATGTATAGCGCCTCGAGAATCTGGAGTTTTTGCTGGTTATTATATTGTTCTAATATTGTGTTTTCGGTAAGAATTTTCCAAAATTCAGTTGTAGTGTATGAATGTTTTTAGATATTGTTCTATGGAATTGGTATCAGAAAGGTCTTCAGAAAGGTATCAGAAAGGTCTTCAGAAAGGTATCAGAAAGGTCTTATCAGTAAGTCTTCTCGATAGGGTAGTTGAGGTTATATAAACATGTAAAGAAAATTAAAAAAACATTTTTCGAACAATAATTACTTTACGTACATTCTAAAACAGAAATCTATCAACGTTCGTCACGGATATCCCTGACCCTCTCTCGCCACTTTTACCTATCGTTCATCGCTTCAGGCATGTCTTCTGGACAACATCCAGAATCCTCACATAGTTGCTGAATGTATGTTCGTGCTGGTCGTCCTGCTTTTGCACGGCCATGTGTGGGGGTCCATAAGAGTACATCTCTTATGAGTTCGTCCCTGCTTCTCCAGCAGTGTCCTGCATGTCTGGTTCGTCTAACTTGAATAGTTTTCGTGATAGGAGGCAGGTGGCCGTACAGTTGGTGTCTTGTGGGGTGTTGCCGCCAGGATTTATTCAAGATTGCTCGCAGCATTCTTGTGTAATTGCCTTCTAGCTTCTTCTCCAGCCGTTTTGTTAGAGTTCATGTAGAACATCCATATAGCAGTATCGATGCGACCGCTGCCTGGAAGAAACTGCGTTTCATTTTATCGGTTAGGTCTGATTTCCAACACTCCAAATTATTTCTTTTTGTTTCGTTTTTTTTTTAATTAAGAAAAAAAAAAGTTCAGATGAGATATATCATCATATTCTAATATCGCCCTGATGTTGGTTGGTTGGTTGGCTAGTTGGTTTAAGGCGTATCTAACATTTTCGGATCATTTAACAGCGAATCAAATGTCAAACAATTCAGTTTAGTATAAGTATAGATTTTTAAATAAACTTCAATGTCAAAACAACTCAGTTTAATGTCAAAACAGTTCAATTTCAAACAATTAAGTTTAGCATAAGTACACTGTTTATTTCTATTTAACCCTTAGAAAGGACCATATCAAGTGCTACCACTCCAGGCCAGAATGGACCTGGAGGCGATGGTAATGAAGGACTACTCCGCATTCCCCAAAGCATTACTGGAGCCTCACTATCAGATAGAGTTTAGTGTCATATATCAGGACACTTGTTTTAGAGGGGGTCTTACCCCTTCTGAAGAGAACCAGTCGATGTAATCTACAGCCTCAGCCAGCAGGGAAACCTGAATATGGTTTCAAAAACCGAAATGTTAAGCTTTAGCATACTGTTCATATATAAATAAATACATCCTATAAATATCTTATTTATTTATTTTTTTCATCTTGATGTAGCATCGGATTTATTTCTATTTTTCTCTTGTTTATATCACTGCCCAACCCATCCGCATGAGTAGGATACTACATAAGTTGTAAGTTGTCTCCCTTTAGTCGAGGGTGACCCGAAGGCTCCCTTTTCGATAGCTACTACACCAAGGTGTAGGGGAGAGCGCTACTCCTTTCCCTGTATTGCTCCACTTTACCCTTGATCTGTACCTTATAATGCTGAGTATTAAGCAAGGAGGCATCAAGTACCATTTTTTGAGTCTTTGGTATGACTCAACCTGGAGATTGAACCCAGGTCTCCCGGGCCACTGGCGAACACTCTAACCGCTTGGCCAATGTCCGGAATAGGATACTACATAAAGCCAGTTATTAAAGTGAAGTTTAATTGATTTAAATTCGGATTTTTCCTTCTCTTATATCCGTTGCCGTAGAAGATAAAGAGCCTAGTCTGCCCTACTATTTACCCATAGCTAGAAGGAGAACAATTGGATTTATACATTTCTCAAGGATATTAGCGATATGGGAAATGCAAACAATCTCGACCAGGATTTGAACTCGCGGTCACCATATCCATTTTCTAGGTGGCTAACTACAAACGCCTCCAGATTTTCTCTCCTATATATATATATATATATATATATATATATATATATATATATATATATAAAAGTAAAAGTTGGCGACCGTAGACGCGGGCGACCAGAAGGCTCCCTTTTCAATAGCTACTACACCGAGGCGTAGGGGGGTACTCTTTTTTCTGAATTGCTCCACTTTACCCTTGATACGTACCTTATATTGCTGAGTGTTAAGCAATCAGGTCTCCCAGACCATTGGTGAACACTCTACCCTCTAAGCCAATATATGAAAGTGCTGAATTTGCTCTAATCAAGGCGATTTAGTCCGAACGTAACGGAACAAACGAACATTACCTATTCTGTTAAGGTTATATATATATATATATATATATATATATATATATATATGTAAAAAAATCCTTTTATTGTAGTTAGTTCAAAGAGAGAAAAAATTAAAGAAATATATATATATTTCAAAATAAATTGGTCCACTAAGAGATTTGTATTCTTTAAAGAATTATTTATTTCGTTCTTACATATCTATATGCTTCCAGCAGTTGATTTCGTCAGAAAATACATGTGGTACATAGCCATAAAAAGGGGCCACCAATATTTGGCCACGTGACATATTTCTCTGACGAAAGCAACAGCTAGAAACATACACGTATATAAGAATGAAATAGATAATTCTTTAAAAACACAATTCTCTTAGTAGACCTTTTCATTTTGAACTATATATATATATATATATATATATAATGATATTTGGCAAATCTTTTTATATTTCCATTCCATCCATCAATGAATAGGAAGTGTGTTGACCTCAGACTTAACGACCACCTTCTGGTGATATTTAAGCCAGTAAATATAAAGTTTAAAGAACCTTAAGATTCAAATGCTACTTAATGTTTGTCGTCCGTGGAACGAAAATAAATTCCTAATTCTAACGAAGCGGCTATTTGTAAAATGAACATCAAAGGGGAATAAAAAGGAAAGAAAGGAATTTCCTATGAATTTGATGCAAGAAAGGTCGACTGAAATGTGTTTACGTAAAACGGAATTAGAGTGAAGAAGAGAATAAACAATCCGGTGAAGACATCTTCAAAGACGGTCGGGTGAAAAGGAAGATTAACGTATTCACCTTCCGTTTACAGTTCATGAAAAAAAAACCATTATTGATAGGAATATTAGAGATCAGCGAAAGTGAATTAAGGGGTCTCTAAAATATCACCTTTCAATCTAAATGACAGATGTCAAGTGTAACATAGAGAGAATTCATATCACACCCTCTCGCACAAAGTCTCTCTCTCTCTCTTTGTCTCTGACTCTGTCTCTGATTCTGTCTCTCTCTCTCTCTCTCTCTCTCACTCTGCCTCTCAGTCTCTGTCTCTGTCCTTGTCTCCCAGTCTCTCAATCTCTCTCTCTCTCTATATATATATATATATATATATATATATATATATATTGAATATTTTGTGCGCTACATAGAAGCAGAAGTTTTACCATTAGTGAAAATCATTTCCACTGTCTTTTCATAGTGAAAATCATTGTATTTTTATCGTAAAAATAATTTCAGAAACCCGTTTATCGTATCATCATTTCCAATGCATTTTTATAGTAAAAATCATTTCCAATGCATTTTTATAGTAAAAATCATTTCCAATGCATTTTTATAGTAAAAATCATTTCCAATGCATTTTTAGAGTAAAAATCATTTCCAATGCATTTTTATAGTAAAAATCATTTCCAATGCATTTTTATAGTAAAAATCATTTCCAATGCATTTTTATAGTAAAAATCATTTCCAATGCATTTTTATAGTAAAAATCATTTCTAATGGATTTTTATAATAAAAGTCATATCCTATGTATTTTTATAATAAACATAATTTTCTATGGATTTTTATATCAAAAATTATTTCCAGTAAAATTTTTTATTGTAAAATTAATTTCCATTGCATTTTTGTAGTAAAATTGATTTTTATAGATATTTTGAGTTAAAATAATTTATAATGATTTTTTATTGTAAAAAATTATTTCCAATGCATGAAAAAATGAAATGATTTTTTAATATCAGAAATATTAAAAAATCATTTCATTTTTATAGTAAGAACCATTCCAATGCTTTTTTTTAGTAGAAATCATTTCCAATGCATTTCTATTGTAAAAATCATTTCCAATGTATTTTTATTGCGAAAATTATTTCCAGAATTTCTTTATTTACTGCTTTAAAAAAGCAGTAAAAGAATTTGTTTATTTACTATTTAAAAAAGAATGTGTTGAGCTCATAATTTTTGCTCGGAGTTCAAATTACTATTTTACCTTTTTTCCACTGATTACCCGAAGTCTTGCCGGGGCTCAGAATACACGGACTGCTGCTCTGCAGAGAAGAAAGACCCCCACCACTACCAACAGGTGTCCTGGATATGATACTAAACAACCAGATGGTGAGGTTCCTGTAATGCTGGAGCTTTGGGGAATGCGGAGTACCCTTTCATTGCCATCGCTCCCAGGTCCACCCTGGCCCGGTGTGGTAGCACATGATAGGATCCTATTTATGGATCAAATAAAAGTAAACTGCGCACTTATGCTAAACTGAATTGTTTGATTTAAAACTGTTTTGACATTTAAACTGCGTACTAATGCTAAACTGAACTATTTGAAATAGAACTGTTTTGATATAGAAGCAGTAAGCAAAAACTATACTAAATTGAATTGTTTGTATTAGAACTGTTTGACTAAACTGAATAGCTTGAAATAGTAATGTCATTGACTATTAAACTGTGTACTTATGTTAAACTGAATTGTTTGAAATAGAACTGTTTATATGTATTAAAATGGATTTGGCATTAAATAGCCGACAAAGGTTGATATGCTATGAACACAAACAAACAAACAAACAAACAAATTTTTAGGAGGAGGTAAGACTCTCCCAACGAGTGTCCTGGTATGACATTAAAACTTCTAAGGCTAAGTCACAAGCCTTGGAGATTTTGGGGAATGTGGAGTAGCCTTCATTGCCATTGTTCCCAGGCCCACTCAGGTTTGGAGTGGTATCACCAGATTAGGTTCAAACTATGCTTCAAATTGTACTGTTTACTGAGTGCAAACAAATGATACGCTAAATTAAATTGCTTGAAATAGAACTGTTTGATCATTTAACTCTGTCTAAGCAAATGACTTATTTTAATTGAATTGTTTGTGATACATCGCAATACTTGCAAAAAATGAGTTTAGCCTTTTTTAAAAATGTGTTCAACAAAATATGCTTATAAATCAAATATATTTGATATATATGTATTGTCAGGATTTGGAATTAAATAACCTTTAATGGTTGATATGCCATATAACCCGACCAAACCAAATCCTATATATTTAATATATATGTATAGAGAGGATTTGGCGTTAAATAACCTACAATGGTTGATATGCCATAAAACCCGACCACACCAAATCCTATATATTTAATATATATCTATAGAGAGGATTTGGCGTTAAATAAACTTCAATGGTTGATATGCCATAAAACCCGACCACACCAAATCCTATATATTTAATATATATGTATAGAGAGGATTTGGCATTAAATAACCTTCAATGGTTGATATGCCATAAAACCCGACCACACCAAATCCTATATATTTAATATATATGTATAGAGAGGATTTGGCATTAAATAACCTTCAATGGTTGATATGCCATAAAACCCGACCACACCAAATCCTATATATTTAATATATATGTATAGAGAGGATTTGGCATTAAATAACCTTTAATGGTTGATATGCCATAAAACCCGACCACACCAAATCCTATATATTTAATATATATGTATAAAGAGGATTTGGCAATAAATACCCTACATAAAACCAAAGCTCAATTTGTTTTAAAAGTTTATCAGGCTGGTTTTGTTTTGAACTTTTGTTGGTTCTGAGAGTACATGATTTCTAAGAGGGTTTAAGAAGTCTTTTATTCACCTTATAGCTGAGTTTTCGATATAGATTATATGAAAACATGGAATTGTTTCGTGAACTTCCACTAGAGTTTGGGGTAAATTTTTCAGTCTTTGTGATAGAACGAAACAGTCTGTCTCTGGATGATAATATATACGCACTCCCTCATTGAGCACTCTGGCGAAGGATTTAACGACTTCCAACCGCGTAATGCAAAGCTCTTCTAACGGATTGAGCATTCCGGTATCTGGTAACGCAAAAATGGTAACGAATGAAAGCTAATACATAATGCGTCATAATTCCTAAGCCGACTTGGGCTGCCTAATGGCTGAGCGTTAAGATACTAAGTTTAGCGTAAAGTTAGGTAGGTTTCAATCCCAACTTGAAGCCTCCTTTATATCTTGGCACACTGAAGAGTTGTGACACAACGAAACAGTCTGTCTGTCGATGAAAATAAATATCTATGTGTGTGTATTGGTGTTATGAAGCGTGTAGAAATGTATATGGTCAGTTTCATTAGTGGATTTGTGATAAACTTTACATTCTTGTTGCTTTTTAATTATTTATTAATAAAATATCTAAGAAAAATAAATTCTGAAGTAAAATCTCTGGGAGTTTTAGTTTTGTTTAATTAATTCGTAATTTATATTAAGTCATTATATATAAGTAATATATTATCTATATATCGGGAATTGTTTGAATATTTGCGTCTAATAAATTTAAAGGGACCAGAATCTAGAAATTCAAGAAAGTGGCATGCTAGGACCCCACTAAAAGGCGATGCCATGGGTAAACTAAATTTTTATTTATAAAATACTTTTATATCGAAACAAAAAGAAGCAATGTTTCGTGCATAATGTTCTATTTTTAATTATTTTGTAAAAAGTAAAGGTCATGCAATGTTTATAAAAACACTAAATAAAAATACGAAAGTAGAAGTCCGCTCATTGGATGGAGACGTAGGCTTCTTTGAATATTTCGACTAGTGTTCTTCATGGGGATAGATAAGTCCCATATCTGTTCATGAAATGCCTTGAGTACGTACCTCAAAGGTCGAAAGATTTCATAAAAGAAAATGTCTTTACACTAAAAAAAGCAGATGATACCTCGCACAAACTATTTTACAGACGAAGACTAAACAGATGACATAACGCTTCTAGCAAATACACCTGCTCAAGCCGAATCCCTGCTGCATAGTCTGAAGCAGGCATCAGCTGGCATGGGTCCCTATGTCAATGCAGACAAAACGGAGTACAATTGTTTTAATAAAAAAGGAGACAGCTTCACATTAAATGATAGTTCTGTGCAACTAGAAGACAAGCTCACCTACCTCGGAAGCAGCATCTCATCTACTGAAAATGATATCAATATACGACAAGTGATGGCATGGATTGCAATCGATAGGTTATCGATGATATGGAAGACAGACTTATCCAATAAAATAAAAAGCAAGCATCGGTCGTGTCAGTTCTACTATATGGATGCACCACATGGACTCTGACTAAGTTCATAGTGAAAAAGCCACCCTGGAACTGCACAAGAATGCTACGAGCTATACTGAACAAATCCTGGAAGCAGCATCCCACAAAACAGCAGTTGCACAGCCACCAACCTCCTATCTCTAAAACCATCTAAATAAGCCGAACAAAAGCTGCGGGACATTGCCGGACACAGAGTGCAGTCTAAAAGACCTGATAGTAGCGGTGTACAGTAGAGACGAATGGTGAGAGAGTGTCAAGGGAATCCATGCTAGCAGCATTTGACGATGAATATTTATTTTCTAGCGATGAATTTCTAAACATTTAATACATTTGTTATCAGCCATATTGATGTATAATGATTTTATGTCAAGACTGGCTAGAGATTTGTTTTTCATATTTATATCATTGATTTCGTTGATGTACGAATTGCTAATTGTACCTAAGAGAGAATTTATCATTTCAACTAAAGATTTTGCGATTTTAAAGGGGATGGGGGTCAGCATAAACGAGAAATTAACAACACCTCACCTTTCTGAGACATTTTACTAATAAATATAAAAAATAAACTACAATTTAAAGTTCATGACAAATCCACGAATAAAAATAACTATATATATATATATATATAGGTATATGTTTGTATGTTAACAATAAAAGATAAAAAAAGATAATTTAAAAAAAATATATCACATTTTTAAAGTGTACAATGAAATATTTACATTGAAAAATTGTAAGTAAATCTACACCATAACGTAGTTCCGTCGTCTTTTTGTTTTCTTTAAGGTTTAACGATGAGTGTATTATTTCGCGAGTTATTTACGCTAGTTTTACCGAGTATCTTCTCATTTTAAGACATTTTCAAGGAATTACGCCCCGTTTACTTCAAAAAACTAGGTAACGTCACTACTTTTTGAACAAATTAATGGTATAGCACATATTAAGGCTGTATTAAGAGAATAATGAAATTTGATTTTCTTAAAAATAATCGCCTTATTACTGTGAATTTGTCAAAGCACCTTTGAAACATTCTCTTTAAATGATACAATGCAACGTAGTTATATTTCAGTTAAATAGCTTGCTCGAAAATCAGTGTTCAAAATCTTAGCCTTGATGTGTACTGGAAAACCGATTCTAGCTTTAAAGAACAATGGTGGTTGTCCATCGGATCCAATGATGACGTCTGTGTTCTAGAGTTGCAAAACTGACCTGTGCGTGAAAAGTTTATTAGTGAGAAGACCAGTGCACAGGGGCAATCCCACTCTCTCGGCTTGGAAAGTCATGATCCAGTGGCAGGGTGAACCGTTACGACGGAAGACTGCCAGGCTGCAGTGGATAAAGAACAATAGCTAATATATAAATCCTTAATCGAGGTGCCCATGGTGTAATGGTTATTGTCGTAGGATATGGACACGGCGACACGAGTTCAAATCCTAGACGAGACTCATTGCATTTCACATAGCACAAATACCCTTGGGAAAGGTATGAATCCAATTATTCTCTCTCCAGCTATGGGTAAATAGTAGGGCAGACTAGGGTCTTCAGCCTTGAGGCAACTAGTCTTGGAGAAGGAAAACTCTGAATTCAAACCTGTTAAACTTCTCTAAAAATTGACCTTGTGTCATATCCTGCCCGAGCGGAGGGGTTGGTAAATATGAATATATAAATCCATAGATCTTTGGTTTATAAGAAAAAAGAACCCTACGGGGATTATTATTTAGGGAATATTATTAATATTAAATAGAATTATTAGTGTTAAGTAAATTAAGTAAAGTTGGCGACCGTAGTCGAGGGTGACTCGAACGCTCCCTTTTGGATAGCTACTACACCAAGGTTTAGGAGAGGGCGCTACTCCTTTCCCTGGATTGGTCTACTTTACCCTTGATCTTTACCTTATTATGCAGAGTAGTAAGTAAGGTAGGATCAAGTACCATTTTTTGAGTCTTTGGTATAACTCGATCTGGGATTGAACCCAGGTCTCCCGTCCCATTGACGAACACTCTAACCATTATGCCAATATCCCTACCTATTATAAGATACGGATCAAGAGTAAAGTGGAGCAATCTAAGGAAAGGATTAGCTCCCCCCTCTACACCTTGGTGTAATAGCTATTAAAAATGGAGCCTTTAGGTCACGAGTGTTAAATAGCAATACTTAAAACCATTTAACAGAATGCAAATAAATGATTGGTATTAAAATATTTAGAAATATTTGATGAATAGAATTATTAATGTTAAATTGCAATATTTGAAACCAATATTTGTGTGCCAAAAAAACTATTAGTGTCAAATAAAAATGCTTGAACGTACTTAACTGTGTGCAAATAAAACTATTGACGGTGTGAAAACAAAACTAGAAATGCTAGATAGCAATACTAGAAACCATCTAATTGTGTGAAAATAAAACTGTTAATGTTAGACAGCATTGCTTGAACGTATTTAATTGTGGGCAAATAAAACAATTAGTATTTGATAGCAATATTAGAAACTATTGACTGTGTGCAAATAAAACTATAAGTATTAGATAGCAATAGTTGATATCAGTTGTCTAAATTTCTGAGACGATGCTTGATGATTTTTATCATTAAGGGTTTTCCGACTATTGTCTTCATCTTTATTGTTATTTCCACAACGTTTAGGCCGATATGTCCTCCGGCCTTCTTCAGGTGTTTGTCGAGCTCGGGAACCTTCACCGAACTACGTCCTTTATTGAAACCACGGGGGTCGCCTGTTCTGATTCCGTTAGTCATAACCGGGTACAAGTGTTAAGTATTCCTGTATTGTAACTTGCCTGAAGTTAGGATTGAACCTGCAACCTCCAAATGTTTGTCTACTAAGAAAATTAGGGAACCAACGCCTATAACCGTTACTCTATGTGTCGTGTTGGACAGTTCAGAGTGAATTTTCGGGACTTATAAACTTACTTGACTAGGATTACTACTATTATGTATGATTTTTTACCAGTGCTCATATTCAGATTTTTTCTAACGGAACAGTTCTATTTCAAACAATTCAGGTTAGCATAAGTACACAGTTTAATTGTCAAAAACATTTCTATTTCAAGCTATCCAGTTTAGTCAAACAGTTCTATTCCAGACTATTCAGTTTAGTATGCAAATAAAACTATTAGTGTTAGATAGCAATGTTTGAAACCATTTCATCATCATCATGTCACGCCGCCAGCGCGGACATCCCTGACCCTCTCTCGCCAGTTCTCCCAATCATTCATCGCCTCCGGCAGGTCTTCAGGGTTACATCCTGTGTCCTCACATAGTTGCTGTATGTAAGTTCGTGCTGGTCGTCCTACTTTTGCACATCCATAAGTGGGGGTCCACAGGAGTACATCGCTTATGAGCTCGTCCTTGCTTCTCCAGCAGTGTCCCGCGTGTCTGGTTCGTCTAACTTGTATAGTTTTCGTGATGGGGGGCAAGTGTCCGTATAGTTGAAGTCTCGTGGTGTGTTGTCGCCAGGACTTGTTTAATACTGCTCTCAACATTCTTGTGTAATTTCCGTCTAGTTTCCTCTCCAGTCGCTTCGTTAGCGTCCATGTGGTGCATCCATATAGTAGTATCGACACAACCGCTGCCTGGAAGAAACTGCGTTTCATTTTATCCGTTAGGTCCGACTTCCATATAATCGAGAGCCTATCGATAGCTGTCCATGCCTTTGTCAGTCGTGTGTCGATGTCTTTTTCGGTTGATGAGACGCTACTTCCTCGGTAGGAGAATTTGTCTACTAGTTTCAGAGAGGCTCCGTCTAGTGTGGCAATGTTGCCCGTTTGGTTGTAACACATATATTCAGTTTTGTTTGCATTGACATGGAGGCTAATGCCAGCTGCGGCACGTTCCAGACTATGCAGTAGTGTCTCTGCTTGATTAGGCGTATTCGCTAGTAACGCCAAGTCATCAGCGTAGTCGGCGTCCATGATTGTTTTTGCGGGGTACCTTTTGCTTCTTCTCTTTGTCAGCTCGAAGCCATTTTCTCTGATTTTGTTGATCGAAGTCGTAAGCATATAGTCTAGGCAGATGATAAAGAGGTACGGGGCTAGTGTGTCTCCTTGTAGTACTCCTGCAACAATGTCGAAGTATTCTGTGTCTCCATCTGGTGAACGTACTTTCACTTTGGTGTTTCTGCAGAGTACCATTATCGCTGCTACGGTTTCTTTTGGTAGGCCGTATGCTAGTAGGATTTGCTCCATCTTCCCTCTGTGTATGGAATCGAAGGCATTAAATGAGTTCATGCTTGCTTAAAAATAATGCTCACTTCCAACTCACACACAAACACGCACGCGCACACATGCAGACGCACCATATATATGTAAACAGTATTTGGCATTAATTAGCCCACAAAGGTGTTTTAGCCATAAATTCAATCAAACCAGACTAAACTAAAAACAGCAAAAGTTTGAAAATTTTAAAAATTGAATTTTATGATTTTTGAAGCAATTGTTAGAAAAAGAAAATAGGAGGGTATTTGGGGGCGGGGTGAACTAACAGATGAATTACGATACAGAATTTGATGAACTTATTTATTTTGTATTATTTGATGACATGTTCTGTGCAAATATTTTTTGAAAGGTTGATTTGAGAAAAGGAGATGCCCAAGAATCAAATGATAATTATCACAAATGGAGGGCAGGTAAATTTCCCCATCACACTCTGATGGTTTGGTTGTTTAATGGCATATCAACCTTTATAGGTTATTTAATGCCAAAACCATTCTCCTAGAAGAACAGTAGTGGTACTATTTAACCTCTAGCTGGGAGTTCATACCTTTCCCAATGGCATTTGCCAGAAAGTGAACGTAATAGCGCGACTGGAATACGAACTCGCTTACTAAGATTTCGCAGTCCATCGCTTAAATCATTACACCAAGACGACACCCCATGACACTTTTAGTATAAACAGCTGATTTCTAATTATTCCGTCCTGTGCCACATACTACTGTGTATTAACTTAGACATAAACTCCCTCTGGTCCATATCGCAACCTTTCCACCCTCACAACTGATCTGCTATCTTCGAATCTTCCGGGTATATATATATATATATATATTTACGGAGTCTTTACTTTTGGGGTAAGAATACCGTTTTTACCGTGCGGACCACTCAACTTGAAGTACTTAAGAAAACACTCTTGTTCACTGACCTCTGACCTGATTTATGAATAAGACATTAGTTTGCAACGGATATTAATATTAACTCTTTCATTTCACTCTAACAAATCTTTCTCTTTCTGTTTTATTATCTTTTAAAATATGCCAACCTTCCCATCTTGAATAGCTTTTGTTTTGATTCTGTTATACACTCTATTATGCAAATACGTGGGTATATATGGAAGTAAATAATGGAAATAAATTTGACAATATAAAGCAAAAGTGAAAAACAAAGTAATTCATAGAGAAGAATTTAATATAAAAGAAAGTCAACCTTATAACATTTCCGTTCAAATGAACCATCACCACGATCTAAAAAGTATGATATTGATAGACGTTAGATCACCGATAGAATTTTTAATGAAATACAAAACAAGAGGGAAATTATATACAGAGAAAAGGGTAAGCATTTAATCAATAAACAGGATTGGTTTTGTTACACACTAATTAGACGGTTATAACATTACACGGCACAAATATAAGTTTTCAAATAGACGTTTGTGCTGCTACAACAACTACTCATTGATATTTGTATCACAAAGTATCGAACGGGTTTATCATATTTACCACCCCTTCCGCTCAGGCAGGATATGACACAAGGTTAATTTTTTAAGCGGAGTTTAACAGGTTTGAATTCAGAGTTTTCCTTCTCCAAGACTAGTTGCCTCACCAAAGCTGAAGAACTCAGTCTGTCCTACTATTTACCCACAGCTGGAGGGAGAATAATTGGATTCATACCGTTCCCAGGGGTATTAGTGCTATGTGAAATGCAATCAGTCTCGTCCAGGTTTGAACTCGTGTCGCCGTATCCATTTCTTACGACGATAACCATTACACCACGGGCACCTCCACAAAAGTGTCGAACGGGTTTGTGCACGTTGCACTACGTCTTAAGAGTCATCGGACATTTGTTGCAACCACGCCGTGAAAAAAAGTGACGAACACACAAAAGCACCTTCTTCGTTTGCTAATACAAAAGTTTTTCTCTACTATAGTTTTTAGTAGCTAGCGAGAAGGAAGAAACAACGTATGAAAAATGAGTCGACTGTTTTAGCTAGACAAAGAGAAATAAAATGTCGTGAGGGGAAAGAGAGCAGACACAGACCATGAATTATCTTTCACGTTATCTATTATATTTCTAACACATGCTTTCTCACGGAGTCCATCCTCACAGGTTCGCCTCTGGGAGTGAGACTTCTTTTCGGAGCTTACACCAAAATGGGGGCCGCAACTTTTGGTTGTCTTTACATCGTCGTAGCTGGTCTTCCACTACTGTCTTCAGTGTCCGGTAGTCAACTAACTCTTTTTTTGTTTCCTATTCTTCATCCAATGCCCAATGGCCTTTTCGTTTAAGTTCTCTCCAGCCAATCAGAACTTGTTTTCAATTTGCAACCGATACGTTTCCATTTTTAACTTGGATGCCTGCTGCTATGATGATCTGGATTTTAGGAACCTACCTTTCTCTATTTCTCATTCGTTTTTCTTTTTTCATATATGTTTCTTTTAAACCATCTCGGGGTGGACCAATAAATCTCGCTAAGAAACAACTCACTATCAACTTGAGTCCCTAATTATTTTAAACGATAAGATATCGATTAAGCATTTGTCAATATACTTAAAAATTGAGCTTGTAACGCATCTGATTTATGCAGAGAGGTTGGGTATATATATGAAGGAGTCAAATGTGTAAACGATTAAATAAACTTCGATGTACAAATTTATAAATCCTATTCTTTAAATTGAGTAAAAATATCGCTGAAAAAGAGAAATTACAAGATTTGTTTCTTTTAAGCAGAAATAGTATTAGTCAGACCGAGAATATTTTCAAGAGACATTGAAACGATTCTTGCAAGGAAATATAGCAGTTTCTCTAAGCCTCATCAAAAGTGACATAACACAATAGTCAATAAATCCTGATCCTAATTGACAAAAAAACTTTTAGGCAAAATTCGACTTTATTTATCAACATAGTCTCCTTCTCGGGTGATACACTGATTCCAACGCTTCTCTAACAATTCAATGGCTTTTTTGAAGAACAATTTGTCTTTGGCCTCAAAATACTACTCAGTTTCCGATATCACTTCTTCATTGGAGCTAAATCTCTTTCTCTAGAGCATTCTTTTGAGCTCTGCAAATAGCAAGTAGTCGCTGGGGGGCAGATCTGGAGAATAGGGTGGGTGTGGAAGAAATTCGAAGTGCAATTCATGTAGTTTTGCCATCGTTGCAATTGATTTGTGAAAGAGCACTTTTTCTACTTCGTTTGTGGCTGTTTTTGGGCGATTTCTTTCTTCAAACGCACCAATAACGCAATATCATATTTGCTATTGATGGTTCTTCCTTTTTAAAGCAATCGATGTACAAAATACCTTGCGCATCCCAAAATACAAAGGCCAAAAACTTGCCTGCTGATGTTTGCATCTTTGGCCGCTTTGGACAGCGTTCCACTGCTGCTGTCCTCTCGGCTGACTGCCGATTTGATTCGTGGATCCATGATTTATTGTTACATATTTACGCAAAAACTCTTTTTTTGTTGCGTTGAAACAGTTACAAACAACGCTCTGAATTGTCGACGGGTTGTTGTTTTTGCTTTGCAAACGTGGCAAAATGGTGAATAAACTGCCCTCTGATATCTTCTACTCCTTTGCTATCTGACGCAACTTCAATTGACAATCAGCCAAAATGTGTTCGTGGAGGTTTTTGGTGTTTTCCTAGAGAACTACCAAATTTGCGCGACCTGAACGTTCAGCATAATTTGTGTCTGTACGACTACGTTTAAAGATATTATACCACCTCTTAACAGTTGTTACCGACGCAGCAGAGTCCGAATAACACTTATCAAACCATTACTTTGCTCGAACAATATTTTTCCAATCAGAAACGAATGCTTTATCAACACACGAAATTCAAATTTTTCAACAGTAGCTTCACTTAAATAACTGTAATTTGTAAAATAATTATCCAATTTGGCTCAAATTTTAACGCGTGCTATTTGAAGGTTAGTACTTTATAAAAAGCATATGGATTCTTTTAGTATTCATGCCATCTATATGTCAGGCCCAGTTCCTATTGAGTGATGTGTTATTTTGTGAGTGTATAAAATCTTTGAGCAAGTATGTCACTATGTGAGGGAGAAAAATGTATTTATGTATTAAAAGTATATGCGATTGTTGCTGAAACATTTTTGTCAACCGAGGGCAGACGGAATTGTATCAAGTGTCTCAATATACATGGGACCCATGTGATTGCTAATGTCTCTACTAATAATACTGTTTTTATTTTTCAAATTTGAAAAGACTTTACGATAACGACGAATAATCCTCGATCACAATGCCTTTGACAAGAGAGGAAAATATTATGCGTCACTACTAATTTGAAGACAAAATCATTCAAAACTGTCTCAAAATAGATGTAAACATTTAATGTGTTAATGTGTTATTACTGAGACAAAAAGCTGAGAAAAAAAAAGATTGCATGTCCTGGAAGCTGATATAATGACAATTAAAAAAAACATCGATTTGATACTTCTAGTTCAAAGGATGCATTTTTCACAGGACGAGTTCTAAATGACCGCCATTGCGCTTGTCTCAGTCATAAAACATTATCATATTAATTAGTTACATCTATTTTGACACACTAATACAAATTTTTAACACAATAAAAATGTAAGCAAACATATTTGTTCAATTTTAAGATAGTCGAGCGATGCTGAAATTAAATCCAATCCTGAAAAATAAGATAAATTTTTGCTCAAAAGAAATAAACCGAAAGGTTATTTGTTGAATAGATACAGAATAAATCCATACATACAGAAGAAATGTATGTTCATAAGATGAGGTTCTAAATTAGATAAAAAAGCTAACGATGAACGGGTGCTCCGTATTCCATCGGTTTGTGGGTCGGGAGATAAACACTTCGATCAGCCTTTGCTTAGTGCAGAGGCTTTTCAGCGAACTGTCTGGCATTCCTGCTCGACGGTCTATGCTCCATGGCAAACTGAGGCCGAAAGGCCCCTAGTTTCGGCTGAACCACCTTCGGATGAGTGAGCTGCATCATTGACACCTTTGTCACACTTGTATAGAACTGGACCTTGCTGTCCAGTTTAAGCTATAAATAGGCATACGTGCCTGGACAGAGATTTGGGCCCGAGTCCAACTAGGCTCATCAGGCCCATATTGCACTCAGTGGGTGGATGATCAGCACAGTCCAGCAAAAGTTCGAGGTTCGTATCGAGTCCGACCTTCCCCTTTCCTAAATCCCCTCTATAATCGACCTTCGGGCCATTGATCTTGTGTTGAGTCCTGTCTGGTGGGAGGCAGTGACAAATATAAGCTCGATCAGCCAGTACTTCGTGCAGAAGCTTTTCACCGGACTCCGTGGTATCCGTGCTGGACAGTCAATGCTCAATGGCAGACTTGAGGCCAAAAGACCCGGCAGGGGAACTTTCGGTTGGGCGAGCTGCAACAATGACACACTTTACAGCACTGATCCTTGTTTTCAGTTTAAGCTCTAAATACGCTACCGTGCCTGGACCCAGATTTAGGTCTATGTCCAGTTATCTTCATCAGGCCCTCATTGCACTAAGTGGGCCGATGACAAACAAAAACCGGCTCGGATTCGACCTTCCTCTCCCCTAACTTTATCGGTCTAGCTTTGGCAGACTTGAGGCCGATATGCCTTTAACTTTGGCTGGGCCACCTTCGGGTGGGTGAGCTGCAGTATTGACACGTTTGTCACATTTGACACATTTGTATAGCACTGGACCTTACGGTCCAGTTGTAGCTATAATTAGGCATTCGTGCCTGGACCATGTTTGGCTCATCAGACTCACATTAAATGCGCCGTTGACCAGCAAAATCAAGCAGGGTTTGAGCCTTATCCCCACTGTAATCCAACCTTCGGGTCATTGGCATTGTGTCAAGTCCTGTCTGCTGGGAGGCAGAGACAAATAACAGCTTTTCAGCGGACTGTCTGACATCCGCATCGGACAGGCAGTGTTTAATGGCAGACTTGAGGTCAAAAGGCCCCTGGCATCGGCTGGGCCATCTTCGGGTGGGTGAACTGCATCATTGACACCTTTGATTAGCACTGGACCTTGCTGTCCAGTTTAAGCTATTATGAGCCGTTTGTGCCTTGACCTATGTTTAGGTCCATCTCCAGCAAAGCTCATTAGGCCCACATTGCATAGTCCATGAGGGCTCTAGCTTGGGCGCGTGTCCGACCTTTTCCTCCCCTAATCCCCACTAAAATCTGACCTTCGGGTCATTGAACTTATGTCAAGTCCTGTCTGGACAAATACAGCCACTGTGCTTCGCGCAGAGGTTTTTCAGCAGACTGTCTGGTATCCGTGCCAGATAGTTAATGTTCAATGGAAGACTAGCGGCCAAAGACATTTCAGCTTCAGCTAGGCCACCTTCGGTTGGGTCACCATCTGGTGAGCGAGCTGCATCGTGTCTAACCTTCTCCTCCATTAATCACCACTATAATCTGACCTTCAGGTTATTTGACCTTGTATCAAGTCCTGTTTTGTGGGAGGCAGACAAGCGGCCGAAAGACCCCCCCCAGCTTCAGCTAGGTCATCTTCGGCTAGGCCACCTTAGGGTGAGCGAGCTGCATCATTGACACCTTGGTCATTTTTGTATAACATTGGACCTCGTTGTCCAGGTTAAGCTATAATCAGGCATCCCTGCCTGGATCCAGATTTGGGTCAATGTGCAGCTAGACTCATCAGGCTCTCATTGCACTAAGGGAGCCGATGACCAAAATAGTCTTGCAGGACTCGAGCCTCGGCTCGTGTCCGACCATCTCCTCCATTAATTACTACACTTATCTGACCTTCAGGTCATTTGACCTTATGTCAAGTCCTGTTTGGTGGGAGGCAGAGTCAAATATAAGCTTGATTAGCAACTGACTATTGTTAACCTTGCATATCACAACAAAAATAATAATAAACGTTGAATAGACCCTCATTACCACTTAAATCTTAAAATCTAAATCTAAAAAGAATAATAATTCTTGGAAAGAAGTGAACATTTAATTACGTTGAAAAATTGCTTCTAAATTTAAAAAAGTATTTATTCATAACTGTAAATAAAAAAAAAGTTTCAGATTAAACTAAAATTCTAAATTCCCACCATGGCATGTAAATAAAACACGTAGACCTGAAATCAGATAACTAATATGAAATAAATAACGAAAAAAAAAAAAAAAAAAAAAACTGTAAATAAAAAGAAAAATTTCTAAGCCGTTAATTTCGCAACGCGATGTAACGTGAAATATATCCCTAGCGTTTAACAGAAAAAAGAAACCAAATTCCATTTGAAATTTTGCCCAGTCGGCTGTGGCGGTAGAATACACCAATTGCACTACTGCAGAGGGTTAACGAGTGTCCTGGATATGACACTAACTAATCTGATGGTGAATGCGGAGCAGTTCTTCATTGCCATTGCTCCCAAGTCCACTCTGGTCCAGATTGGTTGCACCTGATAGGTTTCTATCTATGGGTAAAATAGAAATAAACTATGTACTTATGCTAAACGGAATTGCTTGAACTAGAATTGTTTGACATTGAAAATGTACTCAAGCTAAACTGAATTGTTTGAAATAGAACAGTTTTGACATTTAACTGTGTAAAAAAACTATACTTATAATAAACTGAATTGGTTAAAATTGAACTTTGACTAAACTGAATAGTTTGAAATAGAAATATTTTTGACAATTAAATTATGTACTTATGCTAACCTGAATTATTTAAAATAGAACTGTCTATTTGTATAAAAATAGATTTGGCATTAAATAACTTACAAGGGTTGAAATGGCATAAAACCCAAACAACGAAGCAACGATTTGAAATCCAGCTGAAGAGCTTGGAAAAGTGAAATAAATGTATTATGGAGTACAATTTCTAATTTTCTTGCATTTTAAGAAAAAATGCATATATATATATATATATATATATATTATGAGAGTGTTGGTCGTTACTAAATCACTTTGTGGTTATATGTCAAACCAAGTGCAATATAATATGGAGAGTGCTCAATATCTTGGAAAGAGCTATTATATAATAAGTATATATATCTCATATAATAATATGTTTAATATATATATGATATATGATATATATAATAATATAATAATATAATAAATATATATATCTAATATACATTTAGTTATTATCATTATATATATATATATATATATATATATATATATATATGTATATATAAGCATGCATATTGATACGTTCACACCATTATGCATAGACATTATTATCAGCCAGGCGTAGGAGAGCTTACATTGACACACAAGCATAAAATCTTTTTTTTTTTTTTTTGGTTAAGAATGCAAGTTTAAATTCTACATTTCGAAGTAGGTCTTACAGAGAAATGTCTGAAAAAAAAAAGATTATTCTTAATTTTTCAAACTGTAACAACCTTCTTTTAGACAGGAGTGGTATTTTGCTTTTCGCAGGGTGTAAATTGCAAGTGTGTTTTCTGCCAATTAAGTTCTTTAAAATTCGAGCCGGGTATTCTTTCTTGGTGTTTAGATTTTGCCTTTAGATAAATATTTTTGAACAAGTTTCCGAAAGAATAAATTTGACCGAAAATTTGTTATTGAAGTCAGTCATAAACTACTATGTGGTTTGACGCCCTCTTCACCCCACCGATAAAAATGGGGGAAAATTACACTATGTTAATCTAATTTGGGACCAATTATTTTGGCTTTCATGTCTTTATCGCAGAGATCTTTAGAAAGAGAAAGATCTTTGGTGTGTATGTTTGTATATGTGTGCGTGTGTATGTGTGTGAGAGAGAGAGAGATAGAGATAGAGATAGAGATAGAGAGAGAGAGAGAGAGTGAAGAATATCTTTTCAGAGATCTTTAGAGAGAGGAGGATATCTTCGGAGAGAGATCTTTAGGAAGAGAAAGAGAGAGAAATCTTTAGAGAGAGAGGGACATCGTCGGGAGAGAAAGGGGGGAATGTGACTGAGAGAGAGAGAGAGAGAGAGAGAGAGAGAGAGAGAAATCTTGAAAAAGAAATAGAAATTTATATATATATATATAGAGAGAGAGAGAGAGAGAAAGACTGAATGATATCTTTACAGAGTGAGAGTGAGAGAAGGAAAGAGCGAGAGAGATCTTTGGAGAGAGAGATTTTTAGAGAGAGAGAGAGACAGTGAGATATCTTGAGAACTTGAGAGATCATGAAGTAGAGAGAAGTCTTGAAAGAAAAAAAAGAAATATATATATAGAGAGAGAGAGGGAGAGAGAGTGAGAGATATCTTTAAAGAGAGAGCTTTAGAGAAAGAGAAAGAGAGAAAATGAGAGAGAGAAAATGAGAGAGACAGAGAAAATGTGTGTGAGAGAGAGAGAGAGAGTGAGTGAGGGAATTGTTAAAAAATTAAAGAAAAATCTTTCAAAAACAAACTACGAAACTCTTATTCATTTAACAATGTTGTGTTGATATCACATTACAAATCTTCATTTCATGTGACGCTTAAAACTGTAGGCTTGTTGCTTTTGAAATGAAGATTGTCAAACCCTTCCCCATACCCACTCTATATTTCTTTCCATAAATTTATCGTATTATTTATTTTATTTTGCTAATGTGCGTGTGTGACATACGTTATATTAAACTAATTATGTATGTGAATATAATTCGCTTAGTCAACAGTAAGATCTTCAGATCTTTCCGTGGACAGAACATTTTGAGAATTAGAAAATAAAAAAAAACAAAAGCAAAACAAAAAACAAAACAAAACAAGTAAAACAAGAAAGATTTACTTACTTGAAAGACATCTTCATAGGAATATATATATATATATATATATATATATATATATATATATATGCGAAAAAGGTCATAACTTTTATTTCAGTGCAATTCACCATGTTTTGAACGATTCTTAAGAGATCTACACTTCAAAAGATATTTTAAAAGATTATATAAGACGCGGCGAAAAATCGTCTTTCATTATTTTTTTTCTGATTGAAGTTGTTACAATCTAAAAATAGAAAAAGACCCTCTTGTGTTGTGATTTCCATGAATAAGATTTCGCAGTTTTGGCGCCGAAATTTAGTGAGTATAAATACCAGCTATCCCCTTCATTTTCAGTAACAGTACAGCAATGGAAGTAGATATACGTAAGATCCTCCAGCCCCTGAATCAAAGATATTAGCCCTGAATTTCAAGACGACAACCATGTTTTATACGCCAAGGAATTTAGAACTGACTTGCAAGTAAGCAATTAAAAAAGATTGATTGATTGATTTTAACGGTATGTTGTCTCATCTCAGGTTATATCGTGCTTAGAGGTTGGGAAATTGCGTACCTTGAATAATTATATTTAATTTTTTTGTGTACTTTCATAAGGTTTTTGCACACGGTTATACAGTATCAAGTATTCTTATCTAATACAAAAATTTTTCAAACAGATCGTTTTGACTCATTGATGAGTTTTTAACATCATCAACAACATGTCAAGCTGCTACCACGGATTTCCCAGACACTCTCTCGCCACTCGTCCCTATCGTCCATCGCTCCCGGCAGGTCTTCCAGGCTATATCCTGTATAGGCACAGAGCTACTGTAGATAGATTCTAGCTGGTCGTCCAATCTTTGCTCGTCCATGTGAAGTAGTCCACGAGAGTATATCGCTGATGAGTTCGCCTTTACTTCTCCAGCAGTGTCCCTTATGTCTGGTTCGTCTAACTGGGATAGTTTTCGTGATGGGTGGTAGTTGGCTCTATAGCTGCTGTTTTGTGGAGTGTTGCCTCCAGGACGTGATCAATACAGCTCGTAGCATTCTTGTGCAATTGCCGTTAAGCCCTTTCTCCATACGCCAAGTTAGCGTCCACGTGGTTCATCTATATAGCAGTATTGATAAGACTGCTGCTTGGGAAAAGACCTGGGTTCTTAACAAGTACTACCATTCCGGGTCAAAGTGGAACTGGGAGTTATGGCAATAAAGGGTTACTCAGGGAGGTTAGATACACTAACTGTATCCTGCAGTGGTGTGAGACACTCCCCCAAAGAGTCCACAATGCTTGAGGACAAGATCCTGGTGGCTGATTAGTCTGTGAACAGACAGCTAAAGTGGTGAGGTGACCGACCACATTCTACTTTGGCTCATATTAGGCTAGACTAGCGGTTACTTTGGCTCACATTAGAAACCCGAGTAGATCAGTCGGCTGTCATGTCAGGAGGGACGTTTTTTGTGCAAAGCTTTTTTTAAAAAAATATTCTAGTTGATTGCTGTAGTGATTTGGGGTGATTGTTTATTGTCTCATATTTACCAACCCCTCCGCTCGGGCAGGATATTACACAAGGTCGATTTTTAAGCGGAGTTTAACAGGTTTTTTAAGGATTTTTAACAGGATTTTTAAGCGGAGTTTAACAGAGTTTTCCTTCTCCTAGACTAATTACCTCAGCAAGGCTCAAGAACCCAGTTTGCCCTACTATTTACCCATAGCTGGAAGGAAAAAAATTGGATTCATACCTTTCCCAAGGGTATTAGTGCTATGTGAAATGCAATCCGTCTCGTCCAAGATTTGAACTCGTGTCGCCGTGTCCATTTCCTACGACGATAACCATTACACCCTTGTTTATTGTCTGTTCGTAATGAATAATTTCTTGAATATCAAACCATACACTCAACATGATCTTTTTTAGATGAAGTCCATTTCTCAGGTGCTAAGTAGATTTGTTCCCCGACTGATCAGCTGACCACAGCGTTCAAAGATCTGGCTTTTGACCAAAATAATAAATCAAAAGATAACAATAGAAAAGAGTCCTCATGGCGCATTGCCTAATGCACGTTGATAAAATTATTTCTTTCTTGATATCTTCAGTGAGAAATTTGTTATTTAATTTTTTTTAGGGATCTATCATGTGTGTATTAGAAATGTGCAAGAAACGAGATGTCGAGTCTTAAATGGTGGTTCTCTGAAACTAGTGAACAAATTCAACTACCTTGGAAGCAGTGTCTCTCAAGGGAGAATGACAATCGCGACTATCGAAGGCATGGACAGCTATCAATAGATTGTCGCTCATGTGGAAGTCAGACCTATCAGATAAAATAAAACGCAATTTTTTCCAAGCAGCAGTCCTGTTCATACTACGATATGGATGCACCATATGGACGCTGACTAAGCGTACTGATAAGAAGCTTGACGGGAATTGCACAAGAATGCTACGAGCTTTGTTGGACAAATCCTGGAAGCTAAATGCCAGAAAACAGCAGCTGTATAGCCACCTACTCCCATCTCTAAAACCATTCAAATCAGACGAACTAGACATGCGGGGTGATGCAGGAGAAGTAAAGACGAACTCATAAGCGACGTTCTCCTAAGGACCCTTACATACGGACATGCAAGTGTAGGACGATAACAAAAACTTATCTATGACGGATCTGTACGGACACAGGATGTAGTCTAGAAGACCTGCTGGAATCGATGGATGAAAGAGACGAATGACGAGAGAGAGAGTCAGGGAAATCTATGCTTGCGGCACGAATTGATGATGTTGATAATAATGAATACTTCCCAGTATTGTTGCCCACATTGGCCAACCAATATCTGATATTATCGACGAATCTGAATCAAATATTTCCCTCGGTGCTCATTTAGCCACAAACAAGTAAGCCATTTATCTAAACAATTTCTCACTCAGGAATCAGTGTCCAAAAACCAAATCCCTCGAGTTGCAATAAAAAAATCATAAGACGCCGTTCGGTTGGCGCCGACAGGCTGAACAAAAAGTCATTTAGAAGAGATGTGGGAAACTGATCTTTGTCGTGATGGTGTACGACAGTCGAAGAAAATATAGAAATTGTCATGAATCATTTTAGCGATGAGTCGAGACGGATACTTGAAGGTTGGCTCTCGTCCAGTTCAATTAAGACAAGTCTTCTACATAGACACAATTGAGAGGCCTCTTTGACAATAAAAGTATTCTACATAGACGCATTTAGAGGGAACTATTTGACAATAAATATCTTCTATACGGACAAATTTAGAGAGGCCACCTTGACAATAAACGTTTTCTTTTTTACTAGGGTTTCTATGACAAAAATCTTCCATACGAACACATTTAGAAGAGCCTCTTTTACTATAAAATTCTTCCCAATGGATACATTTAGAAGAGCCTCTTTGACAATGCAAGTCTTCCACAAATACACATTTAGAAGGATCTATTTGACAAGAAAAATCTTCCATACGGACTCATTTAGAAGAGCCTCTTTGACAATGAAAGTCTTCCACAAATACACATTTAGAAGGATCTATTTGACAAGAAAAATCTTCCAAACGGACTCATTTAGAAGAGCCTCTTTGACAATGAAAGTCTTCCACAAATACACATTTAGAAGGATCTATTTGACAAGAAAAATCTTCCATACGGATTCATTTAGAAGAGCCTCTTTGACAATGAAAGTCTTCCACAAATACACATTTAGAAGTGTCTATTTGACAAGAAAAATCTTCCAAACGGACTCATTTAGAAGAGCCTCTTTGACAATGAAAGTCTTCTACTGAGACTTTTTAGCGGGGCTTTTTTGACGATAAAAGTGTTCCATATAGATTCATTTTGACTGGCCTCTTTGACAATCAATGTCTTTAACATCCACATTTAGAGAGGCCTATTTGACAATAAAAGTTTTCCAAAAGGACACATTAAAAGGGATCTATCTGATAATAAGTCTTTCATATAGACACATTTAGAGAGGCTTCTTTGACAGTAAATGTTTCTATATATCCACATTTTGAGGGACTTCTTGGACAATAAAGAAATCTGCATAGACACAGAGATATAATTCTTCCACTAAAATACATTTAGAGAGGCCTATTTGACAATAAAAGTTTTCCACATGGACACAAATCATTCTTCTACATATACGTATTTGGAGTAGAAAATCAGTCTTCAACATAGACACTTATAATGAGGCCTCTTTGAGAATGTTTTTCAACATTGGTACATTTAGAGATGTTTAATTGATAATAAAACTCTTCCACATGGACACATTTAGATAGGCGCATTTAACAATCGAAGTTTCCTCCATAGACACATTTAAAGAGGCTTATTTGACTATAAAAGTCTTCTACATATGCGCATTAGTGTAATATATTGACCTTGACAGACCAATTAATTAGGGATTTCAAAACAGGATACTGCACGTGTATAAACAAAGTACAGCAGAAATAAATCATGTGAATTGAGAACCGGAAGG
This sequence comes from Sepioteuthis lessoniana, assembly GCA_963585895.1. Taxonomy (NCBI): domain Eukaryota; kingdom Metazoa; phylum Mollusca; class Cephalopoda; order Myopsida; family Loliginidae; genus Sepioteuthis; species Sepioteuthis lessoniana. Next base: position 16,404,795 of record OY757942.1, read on the forward strand.
AAAATATGTGAGCGTTGAAAATATTATGTAAAGACAAGAGATTTGCAGTCGATACAGAAATTCAGTCAGATTCAGAGAGCAGCCAGTGAGTAAACAGGTCAGCGGAAGGGGCCACAGCTCCCCCTCCCCCGGGCTAAGGACCGTCCGTCAAAGAAGCAAGATGTAAGGCTGTAAATGTCTTTCTCCAACCCGGTGTCAATGATAGTAGTCCTTTGTACTAACTACAAACTAACTACAAGCTATATTCTGAGAGGCTGTATTTGCAAACCAACCACAAGCGATATTCTGAGAGGCTGCATCTGCAAACTAACCACAAGTTGTATTTTGAGAAGCTATATCTGCAAACTCTGAACGACGAAACTGTTCGCATTTCACACTGCTAATTACCCTTGGGAAAGGTATGAATCCTCTTATTCTCTCTACAGCTATGCGTAAAACATTAGGGCAGACAAGACTCTTTAACCTTGGTACCCGGACTTGTAAAAGGAAAACTTAGAATTCAAACCTGAACTCCCCATAAAAATTGACGTTGTGTCGTATCCTGTTTTGTGCTCGTTTAAGCGGCAATGCTATAAAAATATATGTGAGTAAGAATGACGCTGCAAAGGAAAAGAAACTGTGGAAACAAAATTTTATATATGAGAAAATGAATATTGTTTTGTTAGTTCTGCTATTTGGACTGCTTAGTAGGAGACCTACATTTTTTTTTGCAGGATGAGGCCAATACCTGAACTGTTACGAGAAATTTCGGATTTTTAACAGCATTTCTATTTTTATTTTAGCTATAATTCAATATTGAATTACATTATTATTAATTGTGTAATTATGGACGTCGTTGGAAATGCACATGGCGGCCCGAGTTCAAACCCTTGACGACGAAACTGTTCGCATTTCACATAGCTAAATACCATAGGGAAAGGAATGAATCCTCTTATTCTCTCCACAGCTATGCGTAAAATAGTAGGGCAGACAAGATTCTTTAACATGGTACCCGGACTTGTAAAAGGAAAACTCTGAATTCATACCTGAACTCCCCATAAAAATTGACCTTGTGTCGTATCCTGTCTCGTGCAGAATGGTTGGTAAATACATACATTAATATTATTCTTTCTCAAACTGTTCTATACTCATACATAGATGCATGCAGAATCATAACGACGACACAATAAAGACGAGCGACACTTCTTTAAAAAAATATACCTCTCACTTTATTTGAAAGGGTTCGTGTGAGAGGGAGTTGGAGACCGAACAGAACTGCAATATATTGATCCCCACTCTTATGGCCATCAGCATTGTGTCTTTCTCGTTCTCCAGGGCTGTTCAACCTGAGGCCTGGGGGCCCAGATCTCTGCTGGATGCTGGCTTTCTCTACCGCATCTTCTCACCAACGGGGCTGGTCTCCAAAACTAACTGACTTCCTGTCTCCACCGAGATATATAATAGTTCAATCGCCCACTCAATATCTCCCCATAACTGGCCATCGGGATGTGTCACTTCCGCTGTCCTTGGAATGGCATGGGTTAGGGTTGGAATGGAAATAACTGTCATGCAGTTCACATGTCACTCTCTTCCGGTGCATCAGTCTATGACTGCACCATTGGATTTTCACCCTGTCCCATATTGTCAGCCAGACTCGCCCACGCCAATGGAATATGCACTTCCGCCGTCTTTGCAATGGTATGTCTGGCCGGGTCGGAGGTCAATATACAACAAAACGGTAGACTCAAACTTTTTAAGCAATATAGAGTAAAGTCACTTTTGGAATCCCTTCAAGATTTGAGGTCTTGAAACTTAAGCTTTCATTGCTTCATAGCAGATCCACCGCAGAGTTTGTCTACGAGGAAATGTGTGTCTACTGATTTTCTCGTGTGAGCTGTCCATATTTACTCAACCCCTCCGCACACAAGGTCAATTTTTAAGCGAAGTTTAACAGGTTTGAATTCAGAGTTTTCCTTCTCCTTGACTAGTTACCTCACCAAGGCTGAAAAACTAATCTGCCCTACTATTTACCCATGGCTGGAGGGAGAATAATTGGATTCATACCTTTCCCAAGGGTATGAATGCTATGTGAAATGCAATCAGGATTTGAACTCGCATCGCCGTGTCCATTTCCGACGACGATAACCATTACACCACGGGCACCTCCATTAGAAAACTAGTTGAGCTATCGGTGACATGATTCCTCAGTAGATAGTGGTTATCCATGCTGTTAATCTGTCTGCAAACTGCAAGGTCTGCTACATATTTTTGCTATCTGCAGTGGAAGGTGTCACAAACCATCAGGTCTTTAGCGAAGTGATTGAATGAAATTCAATTCGTGACTTGGGGAAAAGCAACTCAGAATTTTATTTTATTTTATTTTATTTGCGATGCACAATTGAAATATTATTAAATTGTTCTTTACGAAGAACGTGTGATATTCGTCTGACATAAGTGTTTCTGGTGAAACATTTTAAAGGAAGTTACTTTTCTTTTCCTTCTTTATCTATTTGCTAATGATAAAGAAATAAAAATTGAATACAAAAAAAAGTTCAAAAAAGGTCGCAACGCAAACTACATTATTTCCTCTTTATTTACACCTCTTCAATAATAAAAAAAAAAATTCTTGCTGCATCTATTTGAAATGTTTATCATAGAAATAAATAAACATACATTTTATTTCCCTGGTGTCGTATGTCAATGCAGATGTTTTGATGGGTGTGGCTAGGTATCAAAGCAGAGAAAATATATATACGATCTGTACTTGCATGTCACTATTGAGTCTTGATGTGGAGCGAAATATACATATCTATCTATCTATCTATCTATCTATCTATATATATATATATATATATATATATATATATATATATATATATATAAAATTAAACACGTCTCCTGTTTTCCTGGCCGCCATCATCATTTCTTCGCTTGTTATTGGTGCCCATTTTTCGCGCCAAAATGAAATATTTGGCGATAAAGCAAGCAATTCATGCATTGTAATATTTTTTATGGATGTCGTTGACTGTCAATTCTCTTGTCCCAATCCCGGACCTGAAGACATTTTAAAAAGAAATAGATTGAAAAAAAAAAGGAAAACATTTATTCATTTATATTTTTTCTTTTTTTTTTTTTCTTCCCTTCCATCAACGCTTTTATTTATTCCAGCGGTTATTTTTGTCTTTCGTTCTTCACTCCAATTCCATTTCGTTTCTTTCCATTTCTCCATTCTTCCCCCCCCAACTTTAAAAAAAAAAACTCTACGTATTTTTCATCCCAATCAATTGTTTTCCTTTTTCTTTCATTTCTGTTGATTTTTCTTCTTTTCAATTCTTTCTTTCTTTCTTTCTTTCTTTCTATTAGTTTTTATTCTTTCTTTATTTTTTATTCATTTTCTTTCTTTCTTTCTTTCTTTCTTCTATTAGTTTTTTTTTACTTTATTTTTTCTATTTTCTTTCTTTCTTTCTTTCTTTCTTTCTTTCCATTAGTTTTTATTCTTTCTTTTTTTATTCATTTTCCTTCTTTCTTTCTTTCTTTCTTTCTTTCTTTCATTCTTTCTTTCTTTCTTCTATTAGTTTTTATTTTTGCTTTCTTTCTTTCTTTCTTTCAATTAGTTTTTATTCTTTCTTTGTTTTTTATTCCTTTTCTTTCTTTCTTTCTTTCTTTCTTTCTTTCTTTCTATTAGTTTTTATTTTTCCTTTATTTTTTCCATTTTCTTTCTTTCTTTCTTTCTTTCTATTAGTTTTTATTCTTTCCTTATTTTTTATTCATTTTCTTTCTTTCTTTCTTTTTTCTTTCTTTCTTTCTTCTATTAGTTTTTATTTTTGCTTTATTTTTTCCATTTTATTTCTTTCTTTCTTTCTCTCTTTTAGTTTTTATTCTTTCTTTATTTTTCATTCATTTTCTTTCTTTCTTTCTTTCTTTCTTTCTTTCTTCTATTAGTTTTTATTTTTACTTTATTTTTTCCATTTTCTTTCTTTCTTTCTCTCTTTCTTTCTTCGTATATTTCACTTCTCTCTCTTGATCTCTCTTACTCTCTCATTTTGTATAACACTTGCCATAAGTATTTCAACAGGCAACTTTTTTTTTGAGAGCTAAACCAGGAACATTATGCAATAACAAGACAATCATGTTTCGTGGGTCTCGAATGCTTTCTTATCAACATAATTACAAAAAATTGAACTCCTTCAAAACTCTTCCCTAGGGAAGTCTAAGACCAATGAAGAACTCCATACTCCTTGAAATAATGCTGAAGGTTTTTAAATGACATTGCCCTCGTACAATCTATTGAATATTCCCTATAGTATCTTATGCTAAACTGAATTATCTGAAATAAAACTGTTTTGACATTAACTCTGTGTATTGCCCAGTCCGATAGGGTTCTAGAATACACCGACTGCACCTCTGCAGAGGGGTAAGAGCCCCCACCATGAGTGTCCTGGATATCACACTAAACAATTTAATGGTGAGGTTTCAGTGATGCTGGGGCTTTGGAGAATCTGGAGGACCTCTTCACTGCCATCGCTCCCAGGTCCACTCTTGCCCGGAATGGTAGCACCTCATAGGGCCCTATCTATGGGTTAAATAGAACTAAACTGCATACTTATGCTAAACTGAATTGTTGGAATTAGAACTGTTTGACTAAACTGAATAGCTTGAAATAGAAATTTTTTTGACAATTAAACTGTGTACTTACATTTAAACTGCGAACTTATGTTAAACTGAATTGTTTGAAATCGAACTTCTTTTTGACATTGAAACTGTACTTACGCTAAACTGAATTGTTTAATATAGAACTGCTTTGACATTTAACTTTGCGTAAACAACATTTATACTTATACAAAACTGAATGAGCTGAATTAGGAGTGTTTAAATAAACGGAATAGTTTGAAATAGAAATTTTTTGACGATTAAATTGTGTACACATACTAAACTGAATTGTTTGAAATAGAATTGATTATTTGTTTAAAATGGATTTGGCATTAAATAAACTACAAAGGATGATATGCCATAAATACAACCAACCAACCAACCAACCAACCAACCAACTTAATAGTATCTAAATAACTATCACAGCATTGGCTTTTGATTCCCAGGAATAAGTTATCCACAAGGACTGAGATAGAGAGAGTCAATGAATTGCGGTATTACAGGGGATATTCTTTTTAGTGAAAAACTGACGTGACGTAAGGCCGATGTAAATATAGTTGGCAACCCTAGTAGAAAATCAGGTAATCTATGTTAAACACACACACTGATATATATATATATATATATATATATATATATATATATATATATATATATATATATATATATATATATATAAGCACTTCTGTACATATGTATGTATATATACTCATAAATATGAACATATGTATTTGTAGATGTCCAAAGTCACCCCCAGAAATATGTGTGTGTATAAATTTACAAATATACTAATAGATGTACACATCTATCTATCTATCTATCTATCTATCTATCTATCTATCTATCTCAGTCTGTTCAAATCTATCTATTTATCTATCTATCTATCTATCTATCTATCTATCTCAGTCTGTTCAAATCTATCTATCTATCTATCTATCTATCTATCTATCTATCTCAGTCTGTTCAAATCTATCTATCTATCTATCTATCTATCTATCTATCTATCTATCTATGTGTGTGTATGAGAGAGAGAGAGAGAGAGAGAGAGAGAGAGAGAGAGAGTTCGTGTGCGCATTAGTTTAGTCACCTGGGGCTGGAGAAAATGCCAACTGCATCCCTAGAGGGGGGTAAGACACCCACTAAGGCGTGTTCTGGATATGTCATAAAATCATCCGATGATGAGGTCTCAGTTCTAGAGTTTTGGGGAATGTGGAGTACCCATTCATTGCTATTACAGTCTGGCCAACTTTGACTCGGGGTGGTAGTACCAAATAGAGTCCCATCTATAGGTCAAACAGAAATATCTAATCCTTTTCTATACTTGAAACTATGGAAGTAAATATGGATCTGAATCGGACAGTATGAAGAAAGTAGAAAAACTGAATAATCCAAATTAGATGAATAAATTCACCTACCTAGGAAGTAGCGTCTCATCAACAGAAAACGACATCGACACATGACTGACGAAAGCATGGACGGCTATAGATAGGCTCTCAATCATATGGAAATCAGACCTGACCGATGAAATGAAACGCAGTTTCTTCCAGGCAGCGGTTGTATCGATACTGCTATATGGATGCACTACATGGACGCTAACCAAACGGCTGGAGAAGAAACTTGACGGCAACTACACAAGAATGTTGAGAGCAATATTGAACAAGTCCTGGGGACAATACCCCACGAGACGCCAACTGTACGGCCACTTGCCTCCCATCACGAAAACTATACAGGTTAGACGAGCCAGACACGCCGGACACTGCTGGAGAAGCAAGGACGAGCTCGTAAGTGGACCCCCACATATGGCCAAGCAAAAGCAGGAAGACCAGCCCGAACTTACATACAGCAGCTATGTGAGGACACAGGATGTAACTCAGAAGACCTGCCGGAGGCATTGAATGATAGGGAGAAGTGGTGAGAGATGGTCAAGGATATCCGTGCTGGCGGCACGACATGATGATGATGTTGATGATTTTGATGTAAAGCCAACGTTAAGCGTTTCGATTTTAATAACCTTCTTCAGGACTTTGATATCATGAGAATTGTTTACACCGCGATGAATACTTGTCGAAATAACTGAAGCAAAGAAAATGTATATAACGAAAAATCTATAAACGTACATTTAGTATTCTTAATCAAAAAGTATTAAGTAAGTGTTGGCACGTGGAATGAAAATGTTTGATTTTTTAAGAGATCAGAAAAGTCCTCCTGTTTTTAAAGAAACATGCTGAGATAGGTAAGGTTTTGAAATCATCCATATTAGATGTCGTGTAAGAATGTATTTGGTATTTGTTTTTCTTAAAGAACAGTATGGAAATAAATACTTCTTTACTCACTCGAAACTATATAACTACGAAAACAATGTCCTCGTAGTGTAATGGTTAAAGCACTGGACAACGGAATCGTAGTAAGCGAGTTCGAACTCAATTCGCGCTATTACGTTCAATTTAATAGTACCAATATTGTCGAGAAGGGTGGATTTGGCATTAAATTACCTAAGAAGGTTGATATGCCATTAAACAGCGAAACCAAACAAAGCCAATCTGCGTGAACAAATGACTGTTAGATTCAATTATTTGTATTACATAGCAATACTTGAAACGAATTAGATGTATACAAAAAAAATAATGTTGACTTGAATTATCAATGTTAAATAGCAAAACATAAAACTATTTAACTGTGTGCAAACAAATAAGCTCCGGTTCGTTTAACTAATTATTTAAAAATAACATATATTTGATATATAGGTATAAAAATAATATTGTTTGGTTTGATTTTATGGTATATCAACCATTGTTGGTAATTCAATGCTATATCCTTTTTTTACTTATATGTTTGAAAAATGATTTGCGAACACATTTTGTAGATGCACTCAGTTAAATGATCGAACAGTTTTATTTCTTACAATTCAATTTAGCATAAATCATTTGTTTGCACTCAGTTCAAATATCAAACAGTTCTATGTGACCTATATTAAGGACCCTATCAGATGATACCACTCCAGGTCAGAAGAGGTCTGGGAGCGATGACAAGGAAGGGCTTCTCAAGGTTTTTTCAAATCTCCAAGGCTGGAGCTTCACCATCTAATGATTTAATGTCATATCCGGGATACTCATTGGGGAGAGTCTTACCTTTCTGCAGAGATGCGGTTGGTGTATTCTACAGCCTCGGACGATTGAACTAAGGCCACACTCAGGATTTGGCATTAAATAACCTACAAGGGTTAATATGCCGTAAAACTCAACCAATTATAAATGTATATGCGTGTGTGTGAGCACAAATGTGTGTGTGTATGTGGAACTAATTTAGCGTCTTATTTTAGAGAATGTATTAAAAACGAAAAAAAAATTATGCTGATATAAATATTTAATCCTTATAATAACGATCATTGCTTCCTAAGACCTCATTTCATCTAGCGACGAGCTTGTAGAAGCCATGCTGTTAAAATTCCTTGTGTTTGCGTGCAAAATACGAAACCAATTCGTATTCTACTTCAGCTTCCGATATCAACGAAAGCAGATCAGAATAATTCTGAAATCTCTTTAAAAAGTGATAATCGGAAGGAGCATTGTCAAGAGAATCTGGAAGATGAAGAAATTTCCCATAATCAATCTTCTGCTAAAGATCTTTAGTCAACTGGTGTGTGCGTGGACAGGTATTTTTTAAAAGAGTATGATTCATGTTCTTTTGACTAAGTTTTTTGTCCAAAGCTTTTTTCAAACGATCAAGTTGATTGTAGGAGCGATTCGAGGTGATTATTTGATTATTGTCTGTTTGTAATAGTCAACTTCATGAATATCAAACCATACACTCAACACGATCTTTTTTTTTTTTTTTGGATGAAATCCACTTTTCAGGGGCTGAGTAGGTCTGTTTCCCTAACTGATCGGCTGACCACAGCGTTCTTAAGTTAAGATAAAAGAACCACTTCTAATCACCAGCAACAAGCCAGTCAAAAAAAAAAGTCCCAGATCATATCATATAAGCAGAAACGCACAAAAAGCGAAACACTTGCTGATTTTCTGAAGATGTCCTTTATTCTATGAGTGAAACATATCTTATATATTTGTGGACCTAGATTGGGACCACGAAAAGACAACTCAGAAAAGGGTATGAGTTTAAAGATATATTGAAGTAACAAGATACTGAGAAAAGTGGTGGCGTAAGCTGGGCTTACTTGTCAGTCGAATATCGGTAGTGTATCCAAACACTTCGAGAGTACGTGACTCTCAATTTATAAAGAATTTGGAAGAGTCTACGAGGTGACGGTCTCATAACATTATTCTTTAGTTGGGCGAATATGGGAGTGAATATAGAAGAAAATTACTAACAACATTTAGAGAAGCTGAAAAAGATAGATACAAATGCTATAAATCATAAAAGATAAGAAGTAGCAATACTTTAGCATATGTTGTCAAAGACATTTACTAAGAAAAATGGATATTACATTCATTCCAACCAGATATATACATTGGTACAATTACTTTAATTGCCGGTGTCTTAGTCATTTACTTCGATAGATATTGTCTAAGACATTTACTTTGATAGATGTTGTCTAAGATATTTACTTTGATAGATGTTGTCTAAAACATTTACTTCGATAGATGTTGTCTAAGACATTTACTTTGATAGATGTTGTCGGAGATATTTACTTTGATAGATGTTGACTAAGATATTTACTTCGATAGATGTCTAAGATATTTACTTTGATAGATGTTGTCTAAGACATTTACTTCGATAGATGTTGTCTAAGACATTTACTTCGATAGATGTTGTCTAAGACATTTACTTTCATCGATATTGTCGGAGATATTTACTTTGATAGAAGTTGTCTCAAACATTTACTTCGATAGATATTGTTTAAGACATTTACTTTGATAGATGTTGTCGGAGATATTTACTTTGATAGATGTTGTCTAAAACATTTACTTCGATAGATATTGTCTAAGACATTTACTTTGATAGATGTTGTCGGAGATATTTACTTTGATAGATGTTGTCTAAAACATTTACTTCGATAGATATTGTCTAAGACATTTACTTTCATCGATATTGTCGGAGATATTTACTTTGATAGATGTTGTCTAAAACATTTACTTCGATAGATATTGTCTAAGACATTTACTTTGATAGATGTTGTCGGAGATATTTACTTTGATAGATGTTGTCTAAAACATTTACTTCGATAGATATTGTCTAAGACATTTACTTTCATCGATATTGTCGGAGATATTTACTTTGATAGATGTTGACTAAGACATTTACATTAATTGATGTTTTGTAGATATTGTCTAAGATATTTACTTTAATGGATACTGTCTAAGACATTTACTTTGATAGATGTTGTCAAAAATATTTACTTTCCTAGATGTTATTGGAGATATTTACTTTAATGGATGTTGTCTAAGATATTTACTTTAATAGGTTTTGTCTAAGATATTTATATTGATAGAAGTTGTCTAAGCTATTCATCAAGAAAATTGGATATTGCATTCATTCCAACCTGAGATATATATATATATACATTTCTATCCAAACACACAGAGACATACACACACACATATGCACGCACGCACGCACATATATGTATTGATATTAAGCTTTGCTTAAATATGGCGTAATGGCAGAAGTATTGAAAGCTAAGAGAGAATTGAACTCACTAATAGGGATATGCTGTTCTCGCTTTCAAACTATCACACCATGTGAGGTGCTTTTCATGATATATGTATATCTATATATATGCACATATATATAAAGATGATATATATATATATATATATATATATATATATATATATATGCATTTGGATATATGTATAAGATATATATATATATATATGATATATATATTGACTGGTCTATTGAAAATATGAATTAGACTCAAAGCATACACATAAAAAAATAGAAAATATTAACACTCGAACGAAAGAAGCAAGGCAGGTGTCAGAAACGTCGTGGTAGAACGAATCTTAACTAACGAACGGATTTAACTCTGAGCCAAAAAAAACCTGGACTAGGAACCGGAAGTGACGAAGTAGAAACTGAACAACGAAACACGTCAAAATCTTTCTCTGCTCTCTCTCTCTCTCTCTCTCTCTCTCCCTCTCCTTCACTCTCTGTCTCTGTCTCTCTCTCAATCTTACGTCTTCTCCCACCTCTCCTTGCTAAATATAATATATTCTTTTTATTTTGTAACTTAGGAGGGTAGGACGCGTTCCCTATTTTTCTGATTATGTTTTTTTTTTTTTCGTTGTTGAAGAGAGGAAGAATCATGTTCGCTTGTTACCTTTCCTGATAACAGTTGATGACAAAGGCATTATGGGAAATTTTTTTTTACTTCTTTTTTTATTTGGTTGGATAGAGATGATGCGTTTGCCAATGTGAGTAAGTCATTAGGGTTTGGGAGGAAAAAGATGGAAGGAAAAACAACTACCAAAGAAAAAATACAAAAACCTCCAAGTGCGGTAATTAGCGGCCAGTATACTATCGCCAGATATGTATTCTGGGGAACATATATATATATATATATATATATATATATATATATATACTGTGCTTGGATGAAAGAATAGGATCTTTGCGCTCACAGTGTCATCATTCGAGAGTGCTCCGATAATAATGATCCGATTTTGTTTGTTGTATGAACATAAAAGAGAGCAATACTTAGGTAGATAAAAGGGGGGGGAGAGAGAGAGAGGGGGGGATGAGAGATATGGAGAATGAGAGAGAAAGAAAGAGGGGGATAGTGATATATATATATGTATATATATATATATGCGTAGAAAGAGAGAGAGAGAGAGAGAGGACAGTGAAAGAAACTGAGAAAGAGAGATAGAGAGATAGAGAGAGATAGAGAAAGAAAACGAGAGAGAGAGAGAGAGAGAGAGAGAGGGGGAAACAGACTGATATAGAGATAGAATACGAGAGAGACTGACAGCGAGGGAGGGAGATAAAGATGATATACTAAGAGGATCAGACTGACAGGTATAAAGTGAGGTTATATATATATATATATATATATATATATATATATATATATATATGTATATATATAGAGAGAGAATGGAAGAGAGACAGAGACAGAGAGGGAAAGAAAAAAGAGAGAAAAAGGAAGGAAGAGAGACAGAGACAAAGAGAGATTGAGAAAGACTGAGCGACAGACATATATTCAGAGAAACATGACAGATGGAGGATCAGAAAATAAGAGAGAAAGAGGTTATATATATATATATATATATATATATATATATATATATATATATATATATATTAGGTGTGCGCTCTCGATAGAGAGAGAATGAGAGAGAAATATAAAAAGAGAAACACATTGACTGGTATATATATATAAGTAAAAGTAAAAAGTAAAGTTGGCGACCATAGTTGAGGGTGACCCGAAGGCTCCCTTTTCAATAGCTACTACACCAGGGTGTAGGGGAGGGCGCTACTCCTTCCCTGGATTGCACCACTTTACCCTTGATCCATACCTTATAATGCTGAGTGTTAAGCAAGGAGACATCAAGTACCATTTTTAATGTCTTTGGTATGATGCGACCTGGGTTTGAACCTAGGTCTCTCAGACCATTGGCGAACACTCTACCCACTAGACCAATGAGCCGGTCAATATATATATATATATATATATATATATATATATATAAATGTTTATTGTCATTCACTGCAAAACATATATATATATATATATATATATATATATATATGTTTTGCAGTGAATGACAATAAACATTTTTAGTTGCAAAAATGTTCTGTTTAAAATACGCTTGAAAACACTTTTCAAACTTTTCATTGTAGGTTCATATTTGCCATTTTTTGTGTTATTTCTTTGCTATTCATTCACAATATCCTATTGAACACAAATAATTTTAAACAGATCTAAGTAAGTAAAGTAAAGTTTTCTCCCTTAGTCGAGTGCGACCCGAAGGCTCCTTTTTCAATAGATACTACACTGAGGAGTAGGAGAGGGTGTAACTCCTTTCCCTGGATAGCTCCACTTTACCTTTGATACGTACCTTATATTGCTGAGTGTTAAGCAAGGAGGTATCAAGTACCATTTTAAAACTCTTTGGTATGACTCGTCCTGGGATTGAACCCGAGTCTCACAGGCCATTGGAGAACACTCTACCCACTTGGTCAATATTGACTCCAATAACAGGTAAAACCAGTCTGGGTGAATGTGGACATGGGAGTAATGGAAAGGAAGGGATACTCCACACTCGCCAGAACGGCGACATTAAATAGACTTCATAAGAAGAATTACAAAATGTTTAGTGTAAGAAATTTCAGTTGTAAAAGATCTTAGTTGTCTAAATTTCTGAGAAGAAGCTTGTTGATTTTTATCATTAAGGTTTTTCGGACTATTGTCTTCATCTTTACTGCTATTTCCACATCATTTCGGCCGATATGTCTTCCGGTCTTCTTTAGGTGTTTGCCGAACTCTGGAACCTTCACGGAACTTCGAACTATGTCCTTTATTGAAACCACAGGGGTCACCTGTTCTGATTCTGTTAGCCATAAACGGGTACAATTGTTAAGTATTCCTATATTGTTATTGGCCTGTAGTGAGTATTGAACCTGCAACCTTCAGATGATTGTCTCCTTAGAATAAAAAAAATCTGAATATGAGCACAGGTAAAAAAATCATACATAATAGTAATAATTCTAACGAAAGTAAGAACATTAAGTTTATAATACCCAAAAATTCACTCTGAATTGTCCAACATGACACATGGCGTAACGGTTATAGGCGTTGGTTCCCAGAGCTTCTAAGGAGACAATCATTTGCAGGTTCCACAAACACCTGAAGAAGGCCGGAGGACATATCGGCCGAAACGCTGTGGAAATAACAATAAAGATGAAGACAATAGTCCGAAAAACCTCAATGATAAAAATCAACAAGCTTCGTCTCAGAAATTTAGACAAAAAAAGCCTGAAGAAGGCCGGAGAACATATCGGCCGAAACGTATGGAAATAACAATAAAGATGAAGACAATAGTCCGAAAAACTTTAATGATAAAAATCAACAAGCTTCGTCTCAGAAATTTAGACAAATAAAGCCTGAAGAAGGCCGGAGAACATATCGTCCGAAACGTTATGGAAATAACAATAAAGATGAAGACAATAGTCCGAAAAACTTTAATGATAAAAATCAACAAGCTTCGTCTCAGAAATTTAGACAAAAAAAGCCTGAAGAAGGCCGGAGAACATATCGGCCGAAACGTTATGGAAATAACAATAAAGATGAAGACAATAGTCCGAAAAACTTTAATGATAAAAATCAACAAGCTTCGTCTCAGAAATTTAGACAAAAAAAGCCTGAAGAAGGCCGGAGAACATATCGTCCGAAACGTATGGAAATAACAATAAAGATGAAGACAATAGTCCGAAAAACTTTAATGATAAAAATCAACAAGCTTCGTCTCAGAAATTTAGACAAATAAAGCCTGAAGAAGGCCGGAGAACATATCGTCCGAAACGTTATGGAAATAACAATAAAGATGAAGACAATAGTCCGAAAAACTTTAATGATAAAAATCAACAAGCTTCGTCTCAGAAATTTAGACAAAAAAAGCCTGAAGAAGGCCGGAGAACATATCGGCCGAAACGTTATGGAAATAACAATAAAGATGAAGACAATAGTCCGAAAAACCTTAATGTAAAAGATCTGTTTAAAACTCTAAACATCACAACATATTTACGAAACGTCTTGATCATTTGCATCTGATTAAGAGAACAGCATTTATATGATCTTTTTGACATTCGGTAACCTTTCCAGTTGTGTTTGAAAATGCTCGTATAATGAAGATCGAAATGGAACACAGGAAATAAATCAATTTTGACACCAATTTAAGGTCTTCAAGTTTTATTTCTTCGCATATATTTATGTTAAAAAGGAACAAATAACCTAAAAGCAAATTCATAGATCTATCTATTTTAAAGTCTTTACTTTTTTCTCTTATTGGACCAACGGAAATTTATATACATATATTTTCTACATAATGATTACCGTAGAAAGACTGCATGAAACCAGTTGTCGCAGATAAGCAACCACTCTATTAAATATATATATATATATATAAACTAATATATTATATTATATTATATTACAGATATTGAGCACTTACCAAATTATACCACATTTGGTCAGCCAATAAGCTACCAAGTGAAACAGTGATAACCATATAAGTAAAGTTGGCGCTATAAGTTGAGGGTGACCCGGAGGCTTCTTTTTCAATAGCTACCACACCAAGGTGTTGGGAAGGGCGCTACTCTTCTCCCTGAATTGCTCCACTTGACCCTTGATCCGTACTATATAATCCTGAGTATTAAGCAAGGCGTTATCAAGTACCATTGTTTGAGTCTTTGGTTTGACTCATCTCGATCTGGGATTGAACCCCAGTCTCCAGGACCATTGGCGAAAACTCTACTCATTAGGACAAGCATATACTATTGTAATATATATATATATATATATATATATATATATATATGTATATATATTGGACAGCATTTATTCATTGACACATATTTGATTGAACATTATATATAAAAACATATTAATAAAACATATTAATATTATATTATATTATATCAATAAAATACTAATTTGTATTATATTAATAAAAATATTTCTTTTATTAATCATTTCGAGTTGCCGAATCGATTTTATGATATCCGACAGGAATTAGTTAATAAACCTTCCATAATAAATTATTTCCCCTGTACTTTCCATCCAATCTCGGGCCATCATCGGGGTGGGGTGGGGTGGGGTGTATTGCAAACGGGATTTAACTTTTGCATGTACATTAGAACGTTATAAAATAAGCGTTTATAGTGGTATATTATGAAGCGTTTCTTTTTTAAAATTTGTTTCGATCGAAAGTATCATTAGCCAGTTGGCTGAGGCTATAGAATACACCGACTGCACCTCAGCAGAGGGGTAAGACCCCCACCCCAAAAAGTGTCCTAGATATGACACTAAACAATCTAATGGTGAGGCTCCAGTCATGCTGAAGCTTTGGGGAATGCACCGCACTCCTTCATTGCCATCACTTCCAGGTTCACTCTAATCCTTAGTGGTAGCACCTGATATGGTTCAATCTATGGGTCAAATAGAACTAAACTGTGTACTTATGCTAAATTGAATTGTTTGAAATAGGACTGTATTGGACATGGAATCTGTACTTACGCTAAACTGGTTGTTTGTATTAGAACTGTTTGACTAAACTGAAAAGCTTGAAATAGAAATGTTTTTGACAATTAAACTGAGTACTTATGCTCGAATGAATTGTTTGAAAACGAACTGTTCATTTGTATAAAAATGAATTTGGCATTAAATAATCTAGAAAGATTGATATGCCATAAACCTAAACAAACAAACAAATATAAAAAGCATCATTAGCTAAAGATACATTAGCACTGATGCTATTTATAGAAAAAAATTAAATTCTACTGCCCCAGCCGACTGGGCTTATAAGAAAAGCGAAACATGTATAAAAAGATTAATGTATATATAGATCTGTGCATATTGACGGAATAGTTTAATTCAATCCACCACTTTTCTGGAGCATATCACAAACGGAAACAAAAAGAAAACAATCAAAGAAAGGCAACAAACAAACCAACAAAGAAAACAAAACAAGAAATCGATTCTGCGATGGATTAAAAATTCTATCCGGAAGAGCATCATTCCGAAGTTAGATGAAATGAGCAAGAAAAGCGCATTGCGTAGCATTTCGAGGTACTTGAGTATTAATAGAAACGTTTCAACGGCAAATACACAGTGTGCACCGGTCCAAGCTATGATCATATCTAAAAACGAATAAAAGTTTTTAAAAATTATAATAGCTACAATTACAACTGTTCTAAGCGCCCTATATATATATATATACATATATACATATATATATACATAAATTTAGCGCTTGGAAAATTTGGTAGCGGACTCTTCAGTTCAGTGACAGATTATTTGTTACCAAATTTATTACATATTGACCCTTAACGGAGCCGTCAATCAGAGATTTCTCTGAATATGACGCACCTGGATGAGTAAGCGGGAGCAATCACATGGTTTATCGGATGTTGTGAGGATTCGAGTCAATTGGTGTCAGATAGAGGCAGTGTGAGTCAGTGCCAGCTGGCAATAACAAAGGCACTCGCTGGGGTGGTGGTCCACAGAACCTCCAGTTGAGTACCTCGTCCGAAAAGCAGAAGAACTGCCAAGTGGGGTCTTGAAAATAACAGAGCGTGGTATGGACAAGTGAAGAAGTTATGGGTCAATAAAGCAATCTGCATTGTCTCCCTCCGTCCCTATGTCTCTCTCACTCTACAGAATTTTACCCCTTTCGAAAGAATAAAAATCTGACCCCTTTCGAAAGAATAGAAATTTGGACCTCCTTCGAAAGAATAAAAAATTGACCACTAAAGAAAGAATAAACATTTGACCCCTTTTGAAAGAATAAAACTCTGACCCCTTTCAAAAGAATAGAAATTTGACCCCTTTTGAAAGAATTGAAATTGGACCCCTTTCGAAAGAATAGAAATTTGGCCCCTTTCGAAAGAATGAAAATTTGACCTCTTTCAAAAGAATAAAAATTTGACCCCTTTCAAAAGAATAGAAATTATGTCCCATTTGAAAGGATAAAAATTTGACCCCTTTCGTTGTCCCCTTTCGAAAGAATAAAAATCTGACCCGTTTCGAAAGAATAAAAATTTGACCCCCTTCGAAAGAATAAAAATTTTACCCCTTTCGAAAGAATAGAAATTTGACCCCTTTCGAAAAAATAAAAATTTGGCCTCTTTCGAAAGAATACAAATCTGACCCCTTAGAAAGAATTAAAATACGTATATATTTTTAGAAAAAAGTGTTATGGTTCTTCCTTCATCATAGTATACAAATAATATTGCCCTAGTACAAAATCACCAAGTACCAAATTTTCTGGATATAAATATTAATATGTATGTCTATATGTTTACACAAAAATTAAAATAGGTCTAGTAAGTGATTTATTTTAAAGTTATCTTTGTCTCTTAAAGACGTGTTTCTAGTGTTTAATACTGTCTTCAGGATGTGATAATGGTTTGTTATTGTGTTCTCTTTGATTTTTATATAGTGGTGACTATTCTGATAAGTTTGTGGTTTTTTTTTAGTTCCGAGATTTCTGTCCGAGAATTTTCAGTTTGAATTAATTTCCGGGATGAATTTTCGTGTCCGCTGATGTTCTTTCTTTCTTTCTCTTTTTTCTCTTCTTCCTTTTCTTTTTACAAGAGTGTGTTCTGTGTGTTTGCGTCTGCGTGGGCGCTCGTTGGGTGTGTATATACTTTGTTTTTTTTTGTTTGTTTGTTTTTCTTTCGTTACTCTTCTTCCCCCCTTATATAATCTATGATTATTGATATGCTATAAAGTTTACTAATCTTCCTCCCTGAGTGATCGTGTGCATGTGCCTGTGTGTATGTGTCGGGGGGTTGTTTTTTTATCACCCTTTTCCTCAAAATGATCTGTGATAGTTGACGTGCCATAAAATTCAACTGACGACTCATTTTTCTGTCTATGTGTCTGTGTCTCTGTGTGTGTGTGTGTGTGTATAGTTTAGTTCTGTTTAATGTGGATTCGAGTTTTTCAATGAAGTTTTTATCTTTTATTTGGAGTAATGAGTAGTCATCAGTTTGGTATATTGGTATTAGTCTGAACATTTCATTGCAGCATTCGTATTGGTGTTTTGAAACATAGTTTTCTGCTGTTTTAGATACAATTTTTAATCAATTGCAGCGTTGATTTTCTAACCGGAACAGCAGCATCTCGACGGGGCGTAGAATGAGTATGAAAAGCTCTCTGTATAGCAATTAGAGATTCAACTGTCTTAAGACTATATCAACAGCAATGATCGTTACTCATCGTATCAGAAAAAAATGATAAAACATTAGCTAGATGGAGCTACAATTACCACTTTCTTCAGTTGTCTTGCACAATGGAGGGGAGAGATTTAAATGTGGGACGTATTTATGTTTCACCCTGTAAACACACACACACACACACACACACATATATATATATATATATATACGACGGCGTCAATTCTACTGTATCTTTCTTTGACTTTGTCTCTCTCTCTCTTTCTCTATTTCCCTGTCTAACACTTCGTTTCTGTGTTGAATATCTATTATCAAGTTTACTCTGACACACAATAAAACGAACCCACAGAATGAGAGAGAGAGAGAGAGAGAGAGAGAGAGAGAGAGAGAGAGAGAGAGAGATATCTTCGACCGTCATCAAACATCCACCAGCCACGCACTAATTAGTCGAGGAGTGGGAGGTCGCAAATTGTGTGTGTGTGTGTGTGTGTGTGTTGGGGGTTCAAACGAAGCAAACAGTTGCAGTTAATTGAATAGAACCGCACATTCTCTCTCTCTCTCTCTCTCTCTCTCTCTCGTCACCACTACTAACGAACAATCCTCATTGTGACAGGCGAACGGTCTGCATTTACGCAACAAAGAAGAGAAACACGTGACGTATTTTTACCACAGATAATTAACTGTCAAAGCACGTGACACAGGTTTCCTTTTTCTGTTGCTCACTCTGTCTCTCTGTCTCTCTATCTTCCTTTTTGGTGGGTTTGAAATTTTTCCTTTTTTTTATTATTTCGTTGGTTTTTCAGACGATTATCTTCATTCTTGTTGTTTTTTAGACGATTCTTATTTTTCTTACCTGTTATATTTTTCGGTTATTTTTCAGATGTATTTAGATTTAGATAATTTTTACCTCCTTTTTAATTTTTTTTATTTTAACAGAAAGAAAAACTGAGTAATTTCAGCGGCCTCTCCTATCTTAAGTTTTTATCTATCTCGATAGTCTATTTCTTTCTTTCTTTCTTTCTTTCTTTCTTTCTTTCTTTGTATGTGCGTATTTCTTTCTTTCCTTCTTTCTTTCTTTCTTTCTTTGTATGTGCGTATTTCTTTCTTTCTTTCTTTCTTTCTTTCTTTCTTTGTATGTGCGTATTTCTTTCTTTCTTTCTTTCTTTCTTTCTTTCTTTCTTTCTTTCTTTCTTTGTATGTGCGTATTTCTTTCTTTCTTTCTTTCTTTCTTTCTTTCTTTCTTTCTTTCTTAGTATGTATGTATGTATGTATTCTTTCTTTCTTAGTATTTCTTTCTTAGTCTTTCTTTCTTTCTTTCTTTCTTTCTTTCTTTCTTTCTTTCTTTCTTTGTATGTATGTATTCTTTCTTTCATTCTTTCTTTCTTTTTTAGTGTTTCTTTCTTTCTTTCTTTATTTATTTCTTTCTTCCTTAGTATGTATGTATGTATGTATGTATTCTTTCTTTCTTTCTTTGTATGTATGTATTCTTTCTTTCATTCTTTCTTTCTTTCTTTTTTAGTATTTCTTTCTTTCTTTCTTTCTTAGTATTTCTTTCTTTCTTTCTTTGTATGTATGTATGTATTCTTTCTTTCTTAGTGCTTCTTTCTTTCTTTCTTTCTTTCTTTTCAGTATTTCTTTCTTTCCTTCTTTCTTTCTTTCTTTCTTTCTTTCTTTCTTTCTTTCTTTGTATGTATGTCTTTCTTTCTTTCTTTCTTTCTTAGTATGTATGCATTCTTTCTTTCTTAGTGTTTCTTTCTTTCTTTCTTTCTTTCTTTCTTTCTTTCTTTCTTTCTTAGTATTTCTTTGTATGTATGTATGTATGTCTTTCTTTCTTTCTTTGTATGTATGTATGTATGTATGTATTCTTTCTTTGATTCATTCTTTCTTTCTTTCTTTCTTAGTATGTATTCTTTCTTAGTGTTTCTTTCTTTCTTTCTTTTTTAGTATTTCTTTCTTTCTTTTTTAGTATTTCTTTCTTTCTTTCTTTCTTTCTCAGGGTGGAGTCCTATTGGCGTCGTAGCTAACATGCCCGTCTGTGACATCATCACAAGAGAGTTAAAATCAGAGTATCTATCTATCTATCTATCGCAGTCTATTTTTTTTTGTCTATCAATCTCTATCTTTGCTTCTCTTTCTGTCTCAGTCTGTTCATATCCATCAATCTATAACGGATTGTATAATAATACAACAATTAGCAACAAGACATTTTATTTTAGTTTTACAAATGATTTTCCCGCGTCCGTTTGACAATGGATCCACTTGTGAAAGTCAAAATGCCGAACCTAGAAAGGAGGACTGGCAAATGATTGTGGGCAGTGCGTTGGCTGGGAATTTTAAGTAATTGAGGAAGTGTAGCGCCAGTAACTGACCACAATTTCTGGAGTTGGGGGTGGGCAACAATCAAAAGTGGCTGGCAAGAAACTTTTTGCTGCACAATTGCCAGTCGCTGATAGTAAACTAAGGACGGTTAAGTGACACTTCTACTTTTCCTGGTATTTCTAGTCTTTATTTCCGTCTCGGGAAATTTATTCCTGAATGTTTCGCACCCCCGTCACTCAAGGGTCACATGTAGTTGACGTGATCGTGTTTTGCACACACACACACACACACACACACACACACACACACACAGAGTCATCTCTCACTCTCTCTAGGGAGTGTCCTCGTGGTGTAATGGTTAAAGCGATGGACTGCGGAATCGTAGTAAGCGAGTTCGTACTCCAGTCGCGCTATTACATTCACTTTCGGGCAAATACCCTTGGGAAAGGTATGAACCCCCTTATCCTCCCAGATATGGGTTAAATAGTACCACTACTGTTCTTCTATGAGAATGGCTTTGGCATTAAATAACCTAAAAAAGGTTGATATTTTTTCATAGCCATATACACGAATATGGCCATGCGCGAAATGGACATATAATGTTCATAGCGATAGAACATATAAAGAACATAGGAATCTCGGAATTCGAAAACACGTAACGACTTCAGGTACGAAACTTTTTTATTACTTTTGAGTTAAAGGTTTCGACATAAGGAGGAGAGACACAATCTTGCTATGCTGTTTTATTCATTTGGCGCCCATCTCGTGCGGCCCTCATAGGGCGCAAGTTCGCCTCGCGTCTGCGAGCTCCAAAAGTCGATCCTTCTCGTTTGGCGTCTAGTACTCGACTCTCTAACTCTCTAAAACCTCCGCGGGCTTCCGGTGCGTGACGTCACCCGCACTCTATCACCCCGTTTCATCTTTGACTATTGTGACATCTGAGTGACATGTCCGCTCTGTGCGCGCTCACGCGTTACCACCTGCATCAAGGTTGCACCCAACTAATCCATGCGCGGAACCGAAATGTTCTCAGCCTAACAAAACTCAAAGGCATGAACCG
Organism: Sepioteuthis lessoniana; assembly: GCA_963585895.1. Lineage (NCBI taxonomy): Eukaryota > Metazoa > Mollusca > Cephalopoda > Myopsida > Loliginidae > Sepioteuthis > Sepioteuthis lessoniana. The sequence continues at coordinate 16,426,666 of OY757942.1, forward strand.
AAATCCCTCGGCTATTATATAACAATATGCCATTAAACAAATGAAACTAAACCAATCTCTCTCTCTCTCTCTCTATATATATATATATATGTATGTGTGTGTATATACATTACTGTGTTCAGTAAGTAATTACGTTTTAGTAGAGAAGTTATAAAAACAAAAATAAACTAAATTTATTTAAATATGACGGTTTTCAAAATGCCTCTGCTCATCTACATATTCCTTTTTAAGTAGAGGAATTATATTCTGAATTGAATTACCATAACCAGAAAATACGACGAACAATTACGCTAGCTATACGGAAACATGGACAGCTGTTTTGACCCTGTTTCATCAGCTGTGTATAACGTGATTTCCACCACTGGAGATCGAACAAGCGACCACAGGTTACAGTGCCAAAACTCTACAAGACACAGTCAGGTCAATTGGCTGCGCAATAACCATGACTAGATAATTTGGCGTCATATGTGTGCGTTATGAACTGGTAGCTAAGTTGTAGAGTTTCGGCACTGTAATCTTGAGTCACTGGTTCGATTTCCAGTGGTAGAGATCACAGTATACATTGCTGACGAGACCTAATAAGGTCGAAACAGCAGTCCTGTGTTTCCGTATGTCGTGAATAAATGCTCATATATATCTCCAAGTCAATTCATATCTATCTATCTCAGCCTTTTTATATCTATCTATCTATCTATCTCAGCCTTTTCATATCTATATATCTATCTCAGCCTTTTTATATCTATCTATCTATCTATCTGTCTATCTATCTCAGCCTTTTCATATCTATCTATCTATCTATCTCAGCCTTTTCATATCTATCTATCTATCTATCTCAGGCTTTTCATATCTATCTATCTATCTATCTCTGCCTTTTCATATCTATCTATCGATCTATGATTTGAAATTAATAATAGAAAATAATCCGTCAATGTGGAGAAAAATATTGAAAAACAACGTAATCCAACACATACCGGTTACTACAGAAGTAAGAACTAACTCCTTACCAATGTTTTCTTATCGACTCCTACACTTGGATACACCAGTTTTGGCAGACGAGCAAGGACTTCCATTGATCAGCTCTCAGTGGATCCTGAGTATAGTCTCGAGGACCTACCGGAAGCGACGAATGATAGGGATGGATGAAGAGAGAGTGTGTCAGGGAACCGCGTGCTGTCAGTTCGACTTGATGATGTTCTTTGCTAAATTTATAATTAAAGAGTGCTCAATATTGTTGATAAATCATATGTAGACTACACTTCCTATTATACCCCAATCGACTGTATAAAACAAAATACACGACTCGTTGAAGCCTAATGATCGCATAACGAGAAACTCATAGTCACCAAGCGCCGTTGATTTTGGCAACACATGTGTAAAAAATAAAAAAGAACTAAAGGCTCAAATACGAACAATAAGAATATCCGGCCAGGATTTTGGAATGTTTGTTTGTGGTTTTGTTTGGGTTTTATTACATATTAACCCTTGTAGCTGATTTAATACCAAATCTATTTTTAAACACAAAAACAGTTCTATTTCAAAGAATTCAATTTAGCATAATTATACAGTTTAATTGTCAAAAAGATTTCTATTTCAAGCTATTCAGTTTAGCATACAAAAACAGTTCCATTTCAAACAATTCAGTTTAGCATAACTACACAGTTTAAATGTCAAAACAGTTCTATTTCGAGCAGTTTCAGTATAGAATGAGCACGCAGTTTAAATGTAAAAACAGTTCTATTTCAACCGACCCAGCCTAGCATAAATACACAGTTTACTTCTATTTGACCCATAGATAGGACCCAAAGTGGACCTGGGGAGATGGCAATGATGGGGTACTTAGCATTTCCCAAGTCCCCAAATCAATTACCATAAAGGACAACTTTCATTAAAAATTTACATGCCTGACGTGGTACAACATTATAGGATTGTATTGCTGATGTGTTCGATTCTCACTGGGTGCCCCATACTTCTGACTTTGTTCCATAACTAAACTAAGCTTAGCCAAATCGTTAAATTTAGATTTGGCAACGTAGGAAATACATGTATGACTAAGTGAGTGAGTATACTAAAAAAGAAAAAAGAAAAAAAAAAGAAAGAAAACATACAAACGACTCCCCTGGGATTTGAACCTAGTTCGTCTGAAGTTAACAGAATCTAGCCTTAGCAGCTGCTCCACAATCGAACAGCGAGCACAACTGTCAGTGTTTAAAGGTAACAAACCCAGGTGTGTCTCACCATTTTCCATCATATTTTTTTAAAAAAGAGAACTCGAAAGAAAAATAAACAACCAAAAATAAAAAGAGAAAAAACAAAAAACAAAAAAAGAAAAAAGAAAAAAGGAATTGTTTGAAAAATATAAATAAAAAAGAATATTATTAGCTTTTGATATTCGTTCACAAACAAACACATCATAACAAGTGAAATATTTATTCATACTACTACTACTACTACTACTGTAATTGTTATCGTCGTAGGAAATGAACACGGCGACACGAGTTCAAATCCTGGACGAGACTGATTGCATTTCACATAGCACTAATACCCTTGGGAAAGGTATGAATCCAATTATTCTCCCTCCAGCTATGGGTAAATAGTAGGACAGACTGGGTTCTTCAGCCTTGGTGAGGCAACTAGTCTAGGAGAAGGAAAACTCTGAACTCAAACCTGTTAAACTCCGCTTAAAAATTGACCTTGTGTCATATCTTGCCTGAGCGGAGGGGTTGGTAAATAGGACTACTAAAGATAATAATAATAAAAAGGCCCAAGAACTTGGAAAGGAGATTCGATGACCAGGAAATTCGAGAAAGAAGTGAAAACATCCAGACTACGGCACTGCAATAGTCTGTTAAGATACTGAGAAGTGTCCTGGAGACTTGCTGTCTCTTATATTCCTGTAAAAATTCATCTGTTCGAGTTAGTGTAAACAAATCTAGCAAAGAGTAACCGATACAATATGAAGAAAGATGTGATAAAACAGAATATTATATTCATTGAAAAATATAGTTGGTTGGTTGTTTGGGTTTTATGACATATCAACTTTTGAAGGTTGATGCCAAATCCATTTTTACTCAAATAAACAGTTCTCTTTCAAACAATTCAGTTTAGCATAAGTACACAGTTTAACTGTCAAAAACATTTCTATTTCAAATTATTCAGTTTAGTCAAACAGTTCTAATTTGAACTATTTAGTTTAGTCAAACAGTTCTAATTCAAGCAATTCAGTTTAGTATAAGTATAGATTTTGTTTACATACAGTTAAATGTCAATGTTCTATTTTTAAGTACAGTTTCAATATCTAAAAGAGTTTCATTTAAACAATTCACTTAAGCATACAAAAAACTCCTTCCTCAACCTACAGTACCCCAAACCCTTTATACATTACGCTAAATCTAAAGCCCTCAAAATCCACAACAAGAATCAATCTCAAACTAATATCTACTCAATATCTAATAAAACTAGTTCCCCCCATAGATACATAAATTTGCCAAACAATTCTTCTTCTCACAGCATAACAAACAACTTAAATAAACTCAATATCAAAACTACTATTCTACCTTCTAAAACAATCCGAGAATTAGTACACTCCAGCCCTCAACGTAATATATTTTCTGACGCCGGTGTTTATTGCATCCCTTGTAAGGATTGTAAACTAAAATACATCGGTGAAACATCCCGAAACCTTCATATCCGTTTGAAAGAGCATAAAAGAGACATAAGAATTGGCAACTCAAACAACGCATTACTCGTACACACTTCTCAACATAATCATAACATTGACTTCAACTCTGCTAAGATGCTTACTTACATCCATGATAAAAATCTTAGACGAATTTTCGAAGCCGCAGCTATCTCATTCCTCAGTTCCCTAAATACTCGTCCTGGCTTTTATAATATTTCTCCTTACTTAAGCAAACACATTTTAAACAGCTACAATATATTCCATCCTTAGTTAATATTTTCCGTATATCTCATAATTTCCATGCTTTTTATTCTTCTTTTGTTCTTTCTTTCTTTCTTTTCTTCTTTCTGTCTCGTAATCTTTCTCGTTAAACAACGCACATAATTCTATACAATATTCCTAATAAGTCAAATGACGTAATTTAAACATCAAACGCTGATTTGCCTGTTAAACGGCTAACTTTTTCTCACTATACATATTTTCCCGTAGGTTTTTGTATTTCACATTTCTAATCATCCATCGTTAACTTAAAATTATTAATATCACCCCTCATGGTCCTGATGATGGTTCAGTAGAACCGAAACGCTATAGTGTTGACCCGTTAATAAATCATTCCTTCCACTTGGATCGTTGTTTTCAGTTTTTTTACACACACATATATATATATATATATATATATGAAGAAAAGTAGAAAAAACAAAATAATCCAAGTTTGATGAATTTACTATAGAAGTCGACATTGAACTTTTCGGTTCTAATAATCTTCTACAGGGATTTAAATTCATGAAAAGTTTTGTTAAAATGGCGAGGATTGTTTTGTTTTTTTTAAATAGCAGGAGAAATATTCATGACTGCATATTCAGCATTCTTATTTTTGAAAATATTATTACGTTGTTGTCACGTGGACTGATAGTTTGAAATTTGTTGGGTTTCTAAGGGATATAACAGAAGATGATAAAAACAATGGTAGAATATTTTTGAAATAAATAAAAGAACTAACCGGAACGTTCTACGTAAATTTTCATAACAAATTCCCTCAAATTTTTGATTATTTTGCTGTTTATACTTTTCTTCACACTGTCGGATTCAATTTACTTATTTACATATATATATATACATAAATATATATAAATATATATCTATATAAATGAAAATGTAAATGTTTGTTACTAACCGATAATCTGTTTTATACCACTAATTGGTTTAAAATTTTCAGAGAGAGAATTTTATTCGATGATATATATACTTTAGGAGACATTTGATGAGAAGATACGGGATGTAGTCCAGAAGACCTGCCGGAGGCGATGAACGATAGGGAAAAGTGGCGAGATAGGGTCAGGGATATCCGTGCGGGCGGCACGACATGATGATGATGATGATGATTTTATTCGCATTCAGGAGTGTTTTTATATACTTATTATCCAAAAATATTACAATAATTAAAATAAATATTTTTAATAAGTCGTTTTTCTCCGACAAAAGCCGAACGCAAAAACATGACTTCCGTTTCCAATAATTTTACACGTGATTTATTTTTTCTGCTTAGTCACTTTTCTTTCTTTTTTTGGTTGACTTAAACAGAGACACTAAACTTTAAACCATATTTCGTTGGTTCAGTAGTAAGTAAATTTTTTTATTCTAACGAATTGTTTACACAATATTTTTTTGTGTTTAGCTTCAACGAAAGACATCCATTAAAAAAGTTTTCTTTCTTAAACCATATTTCGTTGGTTCAGTAGTAACGAATTGTTTTCTAAATTCCAACAGATATGTCACTTCAATTTAAGAGATTGCAATTCCCAATTCGATTGGCATTTGCAATCACGATCAACAAAGCACAGGGACAATCTTTAGAATTCTGTGGCATATATTTACACACTGATTGCTTCTCACATGGGCAATTATATGTTGCCTGTTCCAGAGTTGGCAATCCAGACAATCTCTTTATTTACACAGAAACTGGAACTACCAAAAATATTGTGTATCCACAAGTATTGGAAAATTAAACATATTAGAATAATGCATTTTCTTCTTTTTTTCCCATTTAAACAAACTGAGCCACAGCAACGCGTGGCCGGGTACAGCTAGTACACACACACACACACACACACACCTATATATATATATGGAATATCAACTGATTTCCATACTAAAGAAATTATGAATTTTAATGCAAAAATATGCTCAAGAAGTCATAATTTCTGTACTGCTAATTTTGTATTTACGCATTCTTTTTGAAATATCATTAATATGATTCACGGATGAAGATATTTGGCGTGCCGCGTAAATTTTGAAGAATCAAAACCCCAAATGATTTATGATATCTTTTCCTTCCTAGATTGTTAAAAATACAATTACAACCATTTAGAATAATGGATTAATCTTTAATATCTAATTTTGGGTTCATTGGTCTAATGAGTAGAGTGTTCGCCAATGGTCCGAGAGACCGTGGTTCAATCCCATGTCGAGTCACACCAAAGACTCAAAAAATGATACTTGATGCTGCCTTGCTTAACACTCACCATAATAAGATAAGGATCAAGGGTGAAGTGGAGCAGTCCAGGGAAAGGAGTAGTGCCCTCCCCTACACCTTGGTGTAGTAGCTATCGAAAAAGAAGCCTCCAGGTCACCCTCGGCAAAGGTCGACTAAGTATATAAAGCTCCTCTAACGAATTGAACACTCTGGTATCCGGTAACGCAAAGAATGTAAACAAACGAAAGCTAATTGATCAAATGTTATAATTCCCGAGCTGGAGTAGCGCCCTTCCCTACACCTCAGTGCAGTAGCTATTGAAAAGGATGCATTCTGGTCACCCTCGAGTAAGGTCGCCTACTTTACTGACTTTTTACTAACTTATAAATAAATAAGGAATGAACTTGACAAAGCTTCAGTTGACTGACTGATTCATAATGTATATCTCCTCAAAACATTGTTTAAATATTTCAAATTGAACGAAAATATTGTGGATTTAACGATATTTGGTTGGTTGGTTGGTTGGTTTCTGGGTTTATGACTTATGCACCTTTGTTGGTTATTTAATGCCAAATCCATTTTTATACAAATGAACAGTCCTATTTCAAACGATTCAATTTAGCATAAGTACACAGTTTAATTGTCAAAAACATTTCTATTTCAAGCTATTTAGTTTTGTCAGTTCTAATTCAAACAATTAAGTTTTATATCAGTATAGTTTTTGTTTACGCACAGTTAAATGTCAAAACAGTTTTATTTCAAACAATTCTGTTTAGCATAAGTACGCAGTTTGAATATCAAAATAGTTCTATTTCAAGTAATTCAGTTCAGCATAAGTACATTGTTTAGTTCTATTTGACCCATAGATAAGACCCTATCTGGTGCTACCACTCTGGGCCAGAGTGGACTTGGGATGGATGGCAATGAAGGGGTAGTCCGTATTCCCAAAAGCTCCAACATTACTGGAACCTCACCATTAGATTGTGTAGTGTCATATCTAGGACACTCGTTGGGAGTCTTAACCCTCTGCAGAGATGCAGTCAGTGTGTTCTACAACCTCAGCCGACAAGGCAATTAAAAATATTCGAACTGCCATTTCAGTCTTCTCCTGCTAATGAAATATTCTAACAGGACCCGCTTTCCTTTTAGTGCATAAATATACTTTCTCTTTTACATACTCGAAAACCTTTCCCACACAAAATATATCGACCAAAGTTAGATAACACAAACTACTACATTTAATGCATGAACTCTTCTTTCTTGTAATGTAAACATCGGAAAATTTTAACGCATTGACTAATTTTATTTTATTTAAACAAGAAAAGACTTTGTAACTTTATTTTTTCAACCAACTTTTCACGATCATCAAATGATTATCAAATTTATATATCACCGTTTTATTCAATTATTTACACTCTTTCCTACCCCAACACACACACACACACACACACACACACACACACACACACACACACACACACACACACACACACACATATATATATATATATATATAAATCCATATATTATCCAACGCCAAGTCAGCCGATGGTTGGAACGATTCTATTTTAGGATTTTCTTTCTTCAATTTTCATGTAATTAAAATGCAAAAGAAAGCTCAATGTAAAATAATAATAAATCAAAATACAGAGCAAATAATTCTATATGAAAGAAAAACCTTTAAAAATCACTCATGATTTTTTGTGATTATATTTATTTCAGCAGACCCTTTATTTTTTAAGAAAATGTTATATGTGCTGGTTCTTCATTTCTTTGTATGAAAATGCAGATCCAACATTTAAAAAAAATGAAGAGTCTCTTAAAGAGATATTATCACAAAAAATGTGAGTGATTTATAAATTTATATATATATATATATATATATAAGACTAATCGTAGAGAAGGAAGCTGAGTAATTGGTAGAAAAGAACATTGATAGATTTTTTTATAAGAACACGGTAATTTTATGTCAGTTATTTTTTGGGTCCCGTTATATGGTACAAAATACCTTATACAAATAACATGCACTCGGTTACACCGTATCAAGTATTCCTATCTAATACAAAAAAATCTGCACACATTTACATGATATATAGTATTCTTATCTTATACAAAACGTTTGGACACATTTATATGGTATAAATCATTCCTAATGCAAATAATTTGCCTACATCTACACAGTATCAAGTATCCCGAATACAAATAATTTGTACACATTCATATGGTATCAAGTATTCCTATCTAATACAAATAATTTGTACACATTCATATGGTATCAAGTATTCCTATCTAATACAAATAATTTGCATATAACTATAGGGTATCAAATATTCCTATCGAATACAAATTATTTGCGTAGTTATATCGTATCAATTTTCCCCATCTAATACAAATAATTTATATATTATTTTATTGTATGAAGTATTCCTATCTAATACAAATAATTTGCACACAATTATATGGTATTAAGAAATCCTATCAAATTAAAATAATTTGCTCACATTTATATGGTATCAAGTATTCCTATCTAATACAAATAATTTGTTTACAATTTTATAGTATGAAGTATTCCTGTCAAATACTGATAATTTGTACTCTGTTGTATTGTTTAAAATATTCCGATTTAAAACTAATATTTTTGTAACAATCTAGGACCATGTCGAAAGTTATAACTTTCTCGATACGAAAATTTTAATACCGCTACTGTTTTTTTGAGTAGTCGTCTCTAACCGTGGGAAATAGTCAAGGAATTGCATCTGTTCAGTAAGACTTCATTTCTTCACTCAGACCAAACCTCAACCCAAGGGGCTGCTCGTCGTCTAACTACCCAATTATTCGACTAACTCCTTGACTAATTAATTCCAACTACCTAACTAACTCTGCGTCTTATATCTTTTCTTATATATCTTATCCTAACTATATTTTTAAATAGTAAAAATGTTCTATTAGACCCATTGATGACACTCTAACAGGTACTACTATTCTGGGTCATAGTAGACCTAGGAGTAATGGCAATGAAGGGGTACTCCATATTCCTCAAATCGCTAGGTTTGGAACCTCACTATCAGGTGGTTCAGAGTCATATCCAGGGGACAACACCCCATCACGGCACCAACTATACGGCCACCTGCCTCCCATCACGAAAACTATCCAAGTTAGACGAAGCAGACACGCAGGACACAGTTGGAGAAGCAGGGACGAGCTCATAAGTCATGTACTCCTATGGACCCCCACATATGGCCGAGCAAAAGCAGGACGAAGAACTCGAACATATATACAGCAGCTATGTGAGGATACGGGATGTAGCCCTGAAGACCTGACAGAGGCGATGAACAAGAGGGAAAAGTGGTGAGTGAGGGTCAGGGATATCCGCGCTAGCGGCACGACATGATGATGATGATGATGATGAGTTTTAACGGCATATCAAATCTTGATGGTCAAATCTTGCAGATACATATGATTTTTATGTAAATAGGTTGTAGGTAAAATTTTCGAAACGAGCAAGTGCTCATCGATTTTCCCGCACTTTAATGATTTCAAGTATTCCTATTCAACACTGATAATTATCTTTGCATACGGTATTATTTTCAAGTATAACTATCTATTTACAATCACTCAATATAATATTAATCATTTGTTTGCACATAGTTAAATGGTGAAAAAGTTCTATTAGACCCATTGATGAGACCCTAGCAGGTACTACTATTCCGGGTAATAGTAGACCTAGGAGTAATGGCAATGAAGAGGTACTCCGTATTCCCCAAATAGCTAGGCTTGGAACCTCACTAGCAGGTGGTTCAGAGTCATATCCAGGGGACTCGTTGTGAGAGGGCCTCAGCCCCCTGAAGAGACGCAGTCGGCGTATTCTACAGCCTCAGCTAACTAGGCTATATATGGTATCAAGTATTCCTATATATAAACATGCTCACACACGCGGCTGCATTATTGCCCCTAAATATGTGCTCACTGGAGTAGAAGAGCTTACAGTGTCACATAAACGTCTATTAGAAATATTCCCCTTATGTTAAACACTTTTTTTTCAAATAGCCAGAGTCTTTTCGAACCGGTGAGAAGATTGTTTCCTTCTGTCAAATTAATAAAGTGAGTGAAATAAATAAATAATATGAAAAGAAGAAAACAAGTTCTTGTTTTTTTTTATTCTGTTTTTGTGTAACAAGAGCGAAATTTGCAAACAAATACAGTTCCTCTTGCATGATGAGTGACCTGGAGAGAAAATAAAATGAAATGAAACCTCATTTTGTATACAACTCTGTGTCATAAATGTCTAAGTTGTTCCAGTTCTTGGAAATTCTGAGCAAAAATGATTGGCTCAGTAGATGGAATGTATTTTATGGATTTTTTTCAAGAGAGATTTTAGTGAATTCCACTTCCCCTGTAAATAAATAAATAAATAAATAAATAAATAAAATGTTACTCATCACTTCCTGCAGGATCTGTGAAAGAAAAACTAAAAACACAAAATGACTATGTATAAAGAAATAAAATTCCATTGCAAAATTACAAAAAAGAAAGAAAGAAAGAAAGAAAATATATCGATGAAAGAAAAGAAAGAAAGAGAGGAAGAAAATAAAAGAAGGGAATAAAGAAATGGAAGAAAGGAAGGAAAAATGAAAGAAAGGAAAGTAGGAAGGTAAGGAATGAAAGGAAGGGAAAATTAATGAATGGCACGAAGGAAAAGAAAGAAAGAAAGAAAGAAAGAAAGAAAGAAAGAAAGAAAGAAAGAAAATTCAATTGCAAAATTAAAAAAAAGAAATAGATAGAGAGAGAGAGAGAGAGGAAGAAAGAAAGACAATAAGAAAAAGAAAGAAAGAAATGTATGAAAGAAAGAAACAAACAAACAAACAAGCAAATAAACAAACAAAGGAAAGAAGGAAGGAAAACAGAAAGATAAGAAGGCAAAGAAAGATAGATGCGAAAGAAAGGAAGTAAAGAAAGAAAGGAACAGAAGAAAAGATAACAGAGAAAGAAAGAAAGAAAGAAAGAAATGAAAATAGGAAAGAAAGATATCAATTAAAAAAGAAGAGAAGAATTAAAGAAAAGAAGGGAGGGCATGAAAGAAGAGAAAAAAAAGAAGAAAAAAATGAAAAAGAAGTTAGGTTCGGTTTCGTTTCCTTTTATGGCATATCAACCCTTGAATGTCATTTAATACCAAATCCTCTTGATAAATACATATTAAATACAAATAAGGATTTGGTTTGGTTTGGTTTGGTTTAGTTTTTAGGCATATCAACCATTGTAGGTTATTTCATGCCAAATCCTCTTTATACATATATATCTTTGTTTGCAGACTGTTCAAAGGTATCAAGTATTCCTATCTAATACAAATAATTTTTAAAAGAGATCTCTTTGATATATAGATGGAACCATGTGTACCTGGGAGTAATGACTCACTTTAATTTGGTTTATTTATGTAACGGCATATCAACTCCTTATGGGTCATTCAATGCCGAAAGTTGATTCATTTGTAAATGCTTGATTACAATCATGAAAATATTTTCAATGTTCTATCGCGATCATTTTAGTGATATTTTTATTTAATTAAGATAATCATTGTTCGGACAGTTATATGCTATCAAGTATTCCTATCCAATACTGATAATTTTGGAATATTTTTATTTGACTTTAACAAGTACTACCATTCCCAGTCACAGTGGATCTGAGAGTAATGTCAAATATGGTCCTATGCAAGTCAAGGAACCCAATGTGATGTGACTACTAGTTACAGTACTTGTTGTGGCTGTTGTGTTCGTGATTACCACATTAGCTTCCGACTGTTTGCTTTGTCAAATCCTTCCGTGCCCACGCTGTATTTGAAGGATCCACGAAGCGGGGTTGGCACAATTCAACCGGATCTTCTTCTGACGGTCAGGTAATATGAGTGGCTAGATTGTATAGCAACTCAAAGAATGGAGAAATCTCGTTGTTAACAAATAACAAAAATGTCTTTTATTGAAACACGTTTATAAGACAATAAATGACAAGCAAACAATGTTTGCTTCCCTGGCAAAAAGAAGAAATAATATCGAGAGAGGAAGAGTGACGATGAGGTGCAGTTAGAATGACACTAATGTCTCTAAAATCTGGGACTTTGAATTTTTGTAAATTCTAAAAGTTGTTCGGAGTGCCTCGGGTCTAGAATGGAAGAGATGCTTCTTTGGCAGTCTTGAATTTCTTCTTGGTCCCTTTCTCATCCTCTCTCGATATTCTTTCTTTTTTTTGCCACAACAAGTACTGTGACTAGTAGTCACATATCATTGGGATCTGTGACTAGCATAGGACCACACAAAGAAGGGATATATATTCCCCAGAGTTCTAGACGTGGAGCTTTACTTTGAGATAGTTTTGCGTCCTTACCAAGATACTATCTTTTTAGGGGGTGAGTCTTACTCCTCTTCAGGGGATATTGTGAGAGTATTCGGAGAACTGCTGCCTAGATAAAGAAAGAAATGAAAGAAAGAAAAGTAACGGAATGAAAAAGAAAGATAGAATAGAAACAAAGATAGGCTTTGACTTACAAAGAGAAAATAAGATAAATAATAGAATGAAATAAACGAAAGAAATAATGAAAGAGAGAAACTGAATAAAAAAAACAGTGATAGGATGGAAAGCGAAAAAACAAAGGAGATGAAAGAAGGAAGAAAATCTTTAACTGAAAGAAGAGAAAAAAGAAGGATAAAGGTAATGAAAGAAAAAGCAAAGTGAAGAAAAAAAGAAGAAATCACAAAGGGAAAATATTGATAAGAAGGAAAGAAAGAAAGGAATAAAATAACTAAATGAATGAAAGAAGGGCAGAGAAAAACAAAAGGTAGGAATTAAGAGGAAGAAAAAAGGGAACTGAAGAAGAAAATGTAGAAAAAAGAAAGAAGAAAACGAATGAAAAATTGAAGGAAAATAGTGAAAATTAAAACTTGTTAAAAATTAACGTTATGAAAAAAAAAGAAGAAAAAAAGAAAAAATACGGAAGAAGTACAAAGAAAAAAAAATTAAAAAAAGAGAAGAAAGTTATTTTTTCATGAACAAAATAGACTAAAATATTTTCTGTAAGTAAATAAAGAATGAAAGATTTCACAAATCGAAAATTCTTTCTGTACGTAAATACAGGGTGGGTCAATATACATGGGACCCGTGTGAATGATGATAATATTTAGTTCTTTTTCGTTTCAGATTTTTTAAAAATATACTATAACAATTATTAATCATTGATCATAATGCTTTGGACAAAAAAAAAAACCCTCGAATATTTACTCCACTACTTGTAACATACCCATGATACGGATATGCGAAATAGACATAGAATGTTCATAACGCACATATAGATAACATATATATAACATAGGAATCCCGAAACACAAAAAAAAAACCCACTTACGACTTCTTAGTTCAGGTACGAAACTTTTTATCATCTTTGAGTTTAAGGTGATTCGATATAAGGAGAGTGATATACAATCTTTCTATGCTGAATTTTCCATCTGCCACCCCCCACCACCAGCACGCGCGGCACCCCGCCACAAACTACTGGTCTGATCTCGGCGAGCCCCGAAAGTCAACCGTCTTCTTCGGACGCTAAAACTCAACTAAAATCCTCCACGCACGCTTCCGGTGCATGACGTCATTCACATCCCCCGGTCACATTTCCTATCTGGGATTTTTATTTTGAAATTTCTGAATGACACATCCCCCCTGCGCGCGCGTGAACACCTGCGCTCATGTTGCACCTAACAAACCCATGCGCTAAACGAAACGTTCTCAGCCTAACTAAACCGAAAGGCAAGATATATCAAACGAAATCCCTCGGCCATTATATTATATACTTATTGGGAGACATTATCATTCAAAACTGTCTCAAAACAGATGCAACCCTTCAATATGATAATCATTTATTACTGGGACAAGAAACTTAAAAAAAAAGATTGCATGTGTACATTAGCCAGATACGAATACGGGAAATGGACATATTTATACCGTACTTGTCTTTAATTTAAAAAAAAAAATTAATTCTCATATTCATACCGGTACGCAAAACGTTCATAACATATATACATAGAACATAGGAATCTGGAAACAGGAAAAACACTTACGACTTCTTGGTTCAGGTACGAAATTTTTTATTACCTTTGAGTTTAAAGGTTCTTCGACATAAGGAGAGAGATACACATTCTTTCTATTCTGGCTTTTTCATCTGCCCCCCCATCTCGCGCGACACCTGCCCAAGGCCTCTGGCCTGGCTTCGGCGAGCAAGCGAAAGCCAACCGTTTTCTCTCGAGACGGAACTCAACTCTACGCTACTGACTGACTTTTTCAAATCTCCCAAAATCCTTCGCGGGCTCTTCCGGTGCGTGACGTCATTCGCACTCTCTAACCCCGTTTCCCATCTGGACTATTGTGGCATCTCTGAGTGACACGCCCGCTCCGCCCACGCGCGTGTGAATACCTGCGTTAATGTTGCACCTAAGTAACCCATGCACTGAGCCGAAAGGTTCTCAGCCTAACTAAACCCAAAGGCATAAAACGAAATCCCTCGGCCATTATATTACGCATGTCCTCGGAACTGGTATAATATCAATTGAAAAAATATTGATTTGATGTCTCTGGTTCAAAAGATGCATTTTTTACTGGACGTATTCCAAATGACCGCCACTGTGCTCGTCTCAGGAATAAATCATCATCATATTAATAGGTTGTATCAATTTTCAGATACCCTGTAAAAAGCTATGAAATTAACATCTTTGAAAATACTCTATACGTGAAATTAAGCTTGCAAATGAAATTAAACATGCAATTAAAGCCTTTAAAAAACGAATATACTTTCTGTCCGAAAATAAATTTAACAAGGAAATAAAGGTCTTTAAGTGCGTAAAAAATAAGCAACCGTATATGAATACACTATATTGTGGAGAATAAAGGTCTTAAAAGCTAACATACTTTATATAAGCAAATAAACAAATTTAAATAAAGGCCTAAAAAAAACTTTAAAAAAAACTTCCGATTCCTAAATGAAATAGGGTAGAGCATCCCCAACCGAAAATACATTCTGTACACGAAAAAAATATAGAAAAGAAAAACTGTCTTTACAAAACAAAAACACTTTCTGAATCTAAATAAAATATACTATGAATTAAAAATGTTTGAAGCCCTCCCCACAAAAAAAAGCTTTCTATTCTAAGATAGAATAAGCTACTGTACTTAAAAAATAAGTTCTTTACAAAACGAAAATACTTTTTGGATTCAAATGAGATATACTATGAATTAAAATCCTTTACCCTCCCCCCCAACAACTTTCTGTTGTAAGATAAAATAAGTTACCGTACTTGAATAAAATAAAGTTTTTTACAAAACGAAAACACTTACTGGATTTGAATAAAATAAACTATGAATTAAAAATGTTTGAACCCCGCGCACCAAAAAAACTTTCTCATCTAAGATAGAATAAGCTACCGTACCTAAATAAAATAAAGTTCTTTATAAAACAAAAATACTTAAACAAAATAATTCATTGAGTGGAAATGAAATAAGGTTCATAATAAATGTCCTTAAAAACGAAAATTCTATCTGTATGTCAAGAAATTAAACTATGAAATTAAGGTATCTAAGAGTGTAAAAAAAAAAAAAAAGCTATCGTAAGTAAATAAAAAGGATCCATTTAATTGTGTAGTAGCTAGAAGTATATTATTCTGAGACGTTTTGGCAAAATGCCACCGCCGGCTGATGGACCGACATTTGAATACGCACACACGGGCCTATGCAAATATGAACAGACTGAATGTATACAGAGAATATATCAGCATTGTTGTTGTGCTCATTGGCCCATTGGGTAGAATGTTCATTAATGGTCCGGGAGATCTGGGTTCAGTCCCAGGTTGCGTCATACCAAAGACATTAAAAATGGTACTTGATACCTTCTTGCTTAACACTCAGCGATATAAGGTATGTATCAAGGGTGAAGTGGAGCAATCCAGTGAAAGGAGTAGCGTCCTCCTCAACACCTCAGTGTGGTAGCTATTAAAAAGAGGGCCTTCGTTCGCCCTCGACATCGGTCGCCAACTTATACATCAACGGTGATCAGTGGTCAACTGGTGGTGCCATTTCTAGCCATTGGTCAAGGATCAAAAATGTTGTTCGACACTGTACTCCGTCTACTCACTTGATTCCTTTCTCCACTTGGTCGTGTTGCTCGGCCATTGGGCCGGGACGTTCTTCAGCCAGCCGTGTTCAGCGGTACACATGTTATATTTTGACCTTCGACCCAGCCCAAAAATGCTATTCCAAGGTGATACACCGGAAGGAAGTGACGCATTCCAAGGGCCAGTAATCGAAAGAGATCGCGTGGGCGGATTAAGGCTTATGATATGGGACAAGGTGAAGGTCCCATTGTGCCAATACAGTGATGCACAGGAAGAAAGTAACCTCTAGACTGCATGACAGTTATTTCCGCTTGATGACGATTAAACATTCGATTTCAAAGATCCAGTGGACGATCGTGTGGGCGTTTAATTATTATATAATTGAGTTGAGTTGGGTGCCAAAGCAGTTGCCAGTAGACTTCCAGAGAGTTAGAGACGAGATGTGGTAGGGAAAGCCACACTCGACCGAGGGGGCCCTCGGAAACCCCCGATGGAGTTAGGGGTCCAGAGAAGATGCTGATAAGATGCATAAAGAAAGCCAGCATCCAGCAGTGGACCCCAAGACCTCTGGTTGAGCATCTAAGAGAACAAGAAAGACAAAACGTGACGGTCATAACAGTGGGGTCAAAATATGAACTTTATGTTCGGTCTTCAGCACCCTCTCACATGCAAACCTTGAGTAACCCTTTTCAAACCTTACAAATAAAGTGAGAGGTAAAATATGTTGTTAAAGAAGTCTTCATGCGTCTTTCTTCCTGCGTCTTTATCATGCGTCCCTGACTCTTGCGTCTTTATCGTTGTGTCGCTGTGAATTATTCTACATATATATGTGCATGTATGTAGATGTGAATCTACATATGTGACTATATAACACACAGATCTGGTCGGGTTTGACTTGGCTCTGGTGACAGCTGGCTTTGGTTACTTGACATGCATGCTGGGAAACCGACATTCATGTCACCTGACTAAGACCGATTTCCTTGAGCCTCAAGGGGTCGTCTCCCCAGGCTCATGACTGCTCCGGCTGGGCTCAGTTCATCCTCTGGTACCTGAGACACCTCTTTATAGAGGAATGCTGACGGGGCCCAAGGCACTTTTAGAACTACAAGGCGTGTGTAGGCTACAGTCCTACGCCGGGTTTTCACTCAAAAAAGGCCTTAAACCAAATTTTGGTACATATCGGGCATTAGAAAAATACGGTTACTTCCAGATACTGCCCCGTACGCGTTAGCCACGATCCAGTTTGACTTCAACTACCGACCACAGTCGACTCTACAATAATTAAGGTTTTCAAAGCGAAAATACTATATATAGTAAATAAACTGGCTTAAAAAACGAAAATACTTTCTCAACATAAACGAACTGAACTTATGATATAAAGGTATTTAATAGCGTAAAAATAAGATATCGTATGTAAATAAAATGATATAAATAATAAAGTTTATCAAAAACTAAACTATTTTATATACGTAAATAAATCAAATTAAAACTAGCCTTTAAAAAACGAAAATACATCCGGGACTTAAATAAAATAAGGTATGGCCTAAATATCTTTAAACAAAGAAAAAAAAATCAGACTTTCTCTACTAAAATAAAGCCAGCTACCGTACCTAAATAAAACAACGGTTATTATAAAAGGAAAATACTTAAACAAAAACAAATTTGTGAGTAAATAAAATAACCAATTGAATGAAGGACGTTACGAAAACGAAAATACATTCTGTACGTGAATAAATTTAGCTATAGGATTAAGATCTTAAAGAAAACGAAAATGCTTTTGAAACATGGTCCAACAGATTAATTTCCATGTGTGTGTGTATGTTTCTGTGGAGTTACCACTGGAACGAATAATGAGCTCGCCAATGTTGATGTATAGTCTGCTATCCTCTCAACAGACATCGGTGCCCATAATTGCGTCAGTCTTTCGAGCAAATCAATGGAAGGAAAATGAGTTTTTCCCTCGGGGGGAAACGCATTTTCATGCCGACTCGTTTCTACACTACACAGCGCCACCTGCTGGACGCCAGGTGCACAAACAGCAGTCAAGGGAGAGAACAAAGAAAAGAAAAGTAAAAAAGAAAACAGCGATGACATCAGATGGTAATGAATGAAATTGTAAGCAATATTACTCACCTTTAGCATAAAAAAGACAAAAAAAATAAAAATAAAAATAAAAAATCTTCTCATCGACACACACCCCGCCCTACACCTAGTGATTATTCTGAGAAGGAAACAGGTTGGTTTGCGCTTGAAAAAAAAATTCCCTGTGTAAGAATGAAACTGTTGTTTTTCTTTCGTTATTTCAATTCGCTTTTTTAAAATTCGCTCCAGTCATCTTTCTTTCTTTCTTTCTTTCTTTCTTCGAAGTTTTTCTTTTTTTTTTTTTACGCTGCTCCAAAGGTTTTTTTCATTCATTCATTTATTCCTTCATTTTAATTTAATTTTCTCTTTCTTTGTTTATTTCTTATTTCCTTTCTTTCCTTTATATTCTAATACTTTTCTTTCTTTCCTTCTTTCTTTCTTTCTTCGAAATTTTTTCTTTTTTTTTTCGAAACTTCAAAGTCTTTTCATTCATTCATTCATTCATTCATTTTAATTTCATTTTCTCTTTCTTAGTTTCTTTTTTATTCCCTTTCTTTCATTTGTTATTCCAATGCTTTCTTTCTTTCTTTCTTTCTTTCTTTCTTTCTTTCTTTCTTTCTTTCTTTCTTTCTTTCTTCGAAGTTTTTCAATTTTTTCGTAACTCCATTTTTCATTTATTCATTCATTCTAATTTCATTTTCTTTTGCTTTGATTTTATCTTATTTCCTTTCTTTTATTCTTTTATTCGTTATTCGTTATTTCAATGCTTTCTTTCTCTCTCTCTTTCTTTCTTTCTTTCTTTCTTTCTTTCTTTCTTTCAAGTGGTCATTTATTTACACTTCCAGTCATTCTTCTTTTCGTCTTTTTTCCCCACAAAAACACTTTTTCCTTTTTGTTTCTTGACCCTATTCCACTTTTCTTTCTTTCTTTTTTTCTTTTCATATATTTTTTGCAACTCAAAATGTTTTTTCATTCATTCATTTATTCATTCATTTTAATTTCATTTCCTCTTTCTTTAATTCTTTCTTATTCTCTTTCTTTCTTTTGTTATCCTAATGCTTTCTTTCTTTCTTTCTTTCTTTCTTTCTTTCTTTCTTTCTTTCTTTCAAGTGGTCATTTATTTATATTTCCTTTCGTTCTTCTTTTCGTCTTTTTTTCCCCACAAAAACAATTTTCCTTTTTCTTTCTTGACCCTATTCCACTTTTCTTTCTTTCTTTCTTTCTCCAACTGTTTTTTCTTCATGGACTCGAATTGGTCTTTCTTTTTAACTTTCTTTGATGTATTCATTCGTCGAGCGGGGTATTACTCACTAAAAAGCGAATTGCTTCTTCCAGGAAACGCATGACTGGTAAACTTATTAGATTTCATCCGAAACCAGGGTTCTTTAACTGAACATATATTTAAATTTCTGAGACAACTTTTACTTGTTTTTTAGTCATTCTTTCTGATACACAAACCTCTTAATTTTAGTTAGTGTTTCTAAGATGATGTTAGATTGAGTATTTGCTTACTTTAACGGATTTTGTGCTGAAGTCAGTCTTTTTTCTTACAGGCTCCTTTCTAAATTTCTTTGAGAATTCACAGGTGACAATATTTGAAATCCAAAATCTCAAATTATAAAAGAAATGTTTTTCATTCAAGATTATTTATAAAAACGTTTTTTAACTTACAATAATAGATCATCAACTTTTTATAAAAATCTAATTTTGATTCTATTTTAGTCTTATAAATAAGCAATGAAGTGCCCGTGGTGTAATGGTTATCCTCGCGGGAAATGGACTCAGCGACACAAGTTCAAATTCTGGACGAGACTGATCGAATTTCACATAGCACTAATACCCTTAGGAAAGGTATGAATCCAATTATCTCCCTCCAGCTATGTGTAAATAGTAGGGCAGACTGAGTTCTTCAGCCTTGGTGAGGCAACTAGTCTTGGGGAAGGAAAACTTTGAATAAATTCTGCTTAAAAATTGACCTTGTGTCATATCCTATGGGGAAATAGTAGGACAGACAAGGTTCTTCAGCCTTGGTGAGGCAACTAGTCTAGGAGAAGGAAAACTCTGAATTCAAACATGTTAAACTCCGCTTAAAAAATTGACCGTGTCATATCCTGCCCGAGCGGAGGGGTTGGTAAATCTGATATGATAAATAAGCAATGGAATCAAATCTCTAGTAGATTTTTAGATCTACTCGGTATGCCTACTCGAAACTTTCGATTTCATTTCTTTTGAGTGAAAATTTAACATACTGTTCCTTCAATATGCATTTAATTTTAACATCGCTTATTTTGAATTGAACGAAAATATTTTGTTTTCATAGACTTACTTATATTACCATTTATGTATTCGTTTGCTTAGCTGTTTTTTTAGCTGTATCTGCTTACATATTAGCGCATAGATATAATTTCTCCCCTACATAGTGACGTACACAAAGATCTTCAACTCAGACAAAATCTATTTTTTAGATTTAGACAATGTAGATTGCTACATTGATTGCATGAACATTTCTTTCTTGTCAAGTTAATATCGGAGAATATTTACGGTCTAATTTATATAATCTTTCCTTTAAGAAAATATTTTGTAACTTTTTTTTTTAAACAGAATTTTCTCTCAAGTTGAAAAAATTTGTTGATCAGTATTTTATCCAATCATTTAACACATTTTCCCGCTCTCTCTATATATATTTTGTCATCCACAGATACACTGTTTCGTTGTATCACAACACTTCAGTGTGGCTAGACACGCTAGATTCGCGAAGCTGGGATCGAAACCCGGCTGACCCAAACGCCAATTCCAAATTCTACCCCTCAGCCTCGAGGAAACCAGCGCAAGCGAAGGAAATTTAAACGCTTATGTATCACATTTGTTTTTGCTTACATATATCCACTTAACGGCTACCGAGAGCTCAATTCATTTAAAGAGCCTCACTTTACGCTAGTGGCAACCATTAATTCCCTCGCTAGAGAGCTCAACCCACAGGGTAGGGGAGCATAAATATATATATATACGTATACACGCACACACACGCACACACACACTTGCACACACACACATATATATATATATATATAAAAGTTGGTGACCATAGTCGATGGCACTGAAGGCTCCCTTTTCAACAGCTACTACACCAAAGTGTAGGGGAGGGCGCTACTCCTTTCCCTTAATTACTCCATTTTACCCTTGATCCTTACCTTATAATGCTGGGTGTTGGAGGTGCCCGTGGTGTAATGGTTATCGTCGTAGGAAATGGACACGGCGACACGAGTTCAAATCCTGGACGAGACTGATTGCATTTCACATAGCACTAATACCCTTGGGAAAGGTATGAATCCAATTATTCTCCCTCCAGCTATGGGTAATAGTAGGGCAGACTGGGTTCTTCAGCCTTGGTGAGGCAACTAGTCTAGGAGAAGGAAAACTCTGAATTCAAACCTGTTAAACTCCGCTTTAAACAATTGACCTTGTGTCATATCCTGCCCGAGCGGAGGGGTTGGGTAAATATGATAATGCTGCGTGTTAAGCAAGGAGGTATAAAGTATGACTTTTGAGTTTTTGGTATGACTCGACCTGGGATTGAACCCTGGTTAGCATGGCTAAGTAAATTATGCATTAAATTCTTAATGTCTTGATATGTAGACTGCAGTTGACTTTCTTAAAGAAGATAAGCGGTTTATTTATTGTTCATTTTTCTCTTTGTATATTCAGCTACAATACAAATATTTCAACAAACATGTCTTCTGTCTTGCTTCAAAATATATCGCGTCTGATTTACAAAGCGGTATTTCTTCCAAGCTGTGGGTGTGTTGGTACTACTGTATGGATGCACCACATAGGCTCTAATAAAAATCAGAGAGAAAAAGCTAGATGGGAACAACATGAAAATGCTACGTACTCTCTTGAACAAATCCTGAATGCAGAAGTTCCCAAAAGAGCAACTGTTCGGCCACCTACTTACCATCTCACTAACCATCCAAGTAAGACGAACAAGACATGCTGGGCAATTCTTGAAAAGTAAAAAAGAACTCATTAGTTATGGACTAAAAACCAACTACGCGCCTGTGTTGGCAAACCAGCATTTACTTATATAGATCAGCTTTGTGCAGAGACTGGGTGCTCTCTAGAGGACCTGCCAGGAGCGATAGACGATAGAGACAGAACACAAAAGAATAGGGGAAATCCGTGATATCATTGATGATGATGATGATGCCTTTTTTGTCTTAATTAGAAATCCTAAATATTAGCCCAGTTGGCTGGAGCTGTTGAATACAACGACTGCATCACTGCAGGGGAGAGTAAGACCTCTCAATGAATGTCCTAGATATGACACTAAACAATCTGATGGTGAGGCTCCAGTAATGCTGGAGCTTTGTGGAATGTGGGGTACCTTTTCATTGCCATTGCTCCCAGGTCCACTCTGGCCTGGAGTTGTAGCACTTAAAAGGATCCTATCTCTGGGTCAAATAGAACTGATTGACATTCAACTGTGTGTAAACAAAGAACTGAAGTTTCATTGAATTGTTAGTGATACATAGAAATATTTCGAACTATTTCACTGCGTCCGAAAGAATGCGCTTAGGCTCGTTTAAAAACGTTTTCAACAAAATGTGTTTACAAATCACATATATTTAATATATTTGTACAAAGGAGATTTGGTATTAAATAATCTACAATGGTTGATATACCATAAAACCCATCCAAACCAAATCATTTATAATTTATAGGTATAAAGAAGATCTGGGATTAAATAACCTACAATAGTTGATATGCCATAAAACTCAACCATACCAAATACTACAGGGTGAAACGATAAAATTGTCGTCCTAAAGAAAACAACACTACAGCTTTATTTTAAAACTTTTATTGAAAAAATCAATTCAGGTAACTTGATTTTGTAGTAGAGCCGACATCTACAGGGTGAAACGATAAAATTGTCGTCCTAAAGAAAACAACACTACAGCTTTATTTTAAAACTTTTATTGAAAAAATCAATTCAGGTAACTTGATTATGTAGTAGAGCTGAAATCTATTCAATGTAGCCGCCTTCAGCCTCAATCACCGCCTCAATATGGATCCGGAAATGGGAGCATGTCTTTTCCACAAGCGCTGGCGGGAGATCGGCGAATACTCGGCGGATGGCTGCGATCAGGCTGGCTTTGGTGTTGTGGGAGGTCATGTTGGTGATGTTCTCGACATATGACCAAAAAGAAAGTAGTCCAGCGGGTTCAGCTCGGGGGAGGCGGGAGGCCAGTGAGAGAAGGGTACAAAGTCGTAGCACTCCTTCTGAAGCTAAGCCTGGGTCTCTTTGGACTTGTGGGCCAGCACCGAGTCCTGCTGCCACACCCTGGTTCTGTCACCGGCAACCTGATTATAACAGGGGATCACCACATTCTTCAGCACATCCAGGTACACTTTGGTGTTGACTTTCAAGCCGACTTCGAAGATGTGAGGTGGCATAATGTGGCCCTCACTTGAAACCACACCAAAGACCATAACCGTAGCCGGGAACTTTGTTTTCATCACCCTGAGCTGTGCCCTCAAGCGTTGAACCGTCCGGATTTGCATTTTGATGGTGCTGGCTATGGTCCTGTTGTCATAACTTGGATCGGTAGAGAGCATGAGTTGTACAGCAGCGCATCTCCGATCTCGCTCGTTGAACATTGTGACACTTTCAGACATGATAGAAGGCTCCTATCACTCTTGGGATTTGTACACAACTGGCCAACTAGTAGATGGTTTGCAACAAAAAAAGAAAACTAGTTTTCATAAAACGGAAATGGAATCATGTCGTCTTTTCTATGGCGACAATTTTATCGTTAAATATATGTATATATTTAATATATATGTACAAAGATGATTTGGCATTAAATAAACTACAATGGTTGATATGCCATAAAACCCAACCATACCAAATCCTTTATATTTAATATATATGAAGAAAGAGGAATTGGCATTAAATAACCTACAATGGTTCATATGCCATAAAACCAAACCAAACCAAACCAACTTGTATATTGTGTATTTGTACGTTTCGTCTGACAAAAAATTGATTGTCAGAATTAGTCTATAAATGAAAAACTTTTTTTTGTCTAAGATTGAGGATGTGTATTTATCGGCCTTCTACAGGTGGCACTGGAGTCACATAACTGGAGACAAAACAAATCTATTTAAAACTCTTTAGCTTATCACTCATTTGCATAACATCGGGGCATGTTTAATATTGGATAGATAAATTGATTGAGAGATAGACCAAGGTTATCAGGATTGTCAGCGTTTCAAACATTTCCATTTGGGTTTGAAAATATTCATGCAATGAAGAATGAAGCGGAAATAAAGGAATTTTAACCATATTTACCGAACCCCTCCGATCGGGCAGGATATGACACGGTCAATTTTTAAGCGGAGTTTAACAGGTTTAAATTCAGAGTTTTCCCTCTCCTAGACTAGTTGCCTCACCAAGAGCTGAAGAACCCAGTCTTCCCTGCTATTTACCCATAGCTGGAGGGAGAAATATTGGATTCATACCTTTCCCAAGGGTATTAGTGCTATGTGAAATGCAACCAGTCTCGTCCAGGACTTGAACTCGGGTTGCCGTGTCCATTTCCTACGACGATAACCATTATACTACGGGCACCTCCTAAGGAATTTTAACACTAAATTCAAATTTCTAAGACATTTTTTCTGAACACACACACACACATATGCGCATTCACACACTCTCTCTCTCTCACACACACACACACACACACACACACACACACATATACACTCAAATACATACACACATTACCCTTGGGAAAGGTATGAATCCAATTATTCGCCCTTCAGTAAATACTGGGGCAGACTCTATTCTTTCTCCTTGGTTAGGCAACCAGTTTAGGAGAAAGAAAACTCTGATTTCAAACCTGATAAAGTCCGCTTAAAAATTGACCTTGTGTCAACTCCTGTAAATACACTCACACGCACACACATATATAGACGCACGTACACACACGCTCATACACGCATACATACACGCACACGTGCATACATGTATACACAGATACACACACACGTGTGCGCGGTAACACATACATTCAAGCAGGCATGCGCGTAGACATACACACACAGACACACACATACAAACATGCACACAGACACACACACACACACACACTTATGCACACACAGATACACTCGTACGCATACGTACGTACATACGTGCACACAAACAAACACGCGTGCACACACACACAGGCCTGTAAACATACACGCATACACGTATATACATGCGCACGCGTGCACATATGTACGCACGCAAGAAATACAGTTTCAATTTCAAAAACAGTTCTACTTCAAACAATTCAGTTTAACAAATTCACGCTGTTTAGATTTAAGTACACAGTTTCATTGTCAAAACCACGGTCTAGTTCTATGTAACCCATAGATAGGACCCTTATCAGGTGCTATCAATCCGGGTCAGAGTGGACCTGCGAGCAATGGCAATGAAGGGGTACTCCGCATTCCCAAAAGCTCAAGCATTACTCGAACCTAACCATCAAATTGTTTAGTGTCATATCAGGACACTCGTTGGAGGGGGTTACCTCTCTGCAGAGGTGCAGTCAGAGTATTCTATCGCCCCAGCCGATTGGGCAAATATTTTATTTGATTGATTCTCAAGTCAGTTTTTACCGTTTTTTAAAATTCAGTAATGTTTTAGATTATTGGTAACGGTTTTTTAAAAGAAGAATGCATGAACATTATATTTGTCAATATATAATGTTATATCCAATGTAAAAAATTTTGTTTTAATTAAAAAATTATAAACACATATTTTATGAATTCTCTTTTAGCCAGAAGCAATGTAAACATATCAACATTATATTCAATTATATAACTGTATTTCATCCATCTGAATGAGGTCATTTTACATGGCTGAAATAAATCTATAATATAATTACAATATTGAATTCTTTTTCATTTAATCATAATTAATGTGAGTTTCAATGTAGTTTTAATCTGAAATTAGTTATATATTAGACAACCGTTGACATTGGGCACTGAAATAGACATTCTAATTCTCCTTATATTATTACTTTGTTTAATCCACAGATAACTTTTCTCGGATTATATATATATATATATATATATATATATATATATATATATATATATATATATATATATATATATTTATGTACTCTTCTCTACACATTGCGAATTGCTATACTTACCTTGGTTGCTATATTCATAAACTTTTAGGTCTGTGAAGTCTCCGGCCTTCATCAAGTGCCGTTTGTCGTATAGCAGTACACAATAGGTGGGGAATTAAAATATGAACACCTTATCTTATAAAAAGTAGACAGACAGACAGCCTGAGAGACAGACAAACTCACGCACGCACACACGCACACAAATACAAAGGCATATATACAAAGAAACACACACACACACACACACATATATATATATATATATATATTGTAATGGTTTAAGTTTATCACTAGCTTACTTGGTGAGTTAATGGTGGATTAAATTTTTCTGTATTACTAAATACTGCTTATTATCAATAACATATACATATATATATATATATATATATATATATATATATATATTACACGATGGTATCTGTGACCTTGGGTTACAGGCTTTACGCATTAATCAGAGTGAAAGGTTTACAAAAAAGACCGATTAATATGGTTATTTTTTTTAAAAATCGGTCATTTTATTAAACCTTTCACGCGGTCTGATGAATTCATGAAACCCAAACAACTATATATATATATATATATATATACATTTCTATATATATATATATATATATATATAGATGGATAGATATTTCTATATGTACATATATATTGTATATATGTATATATATTATATCATGAGAGTATTGGTCGTCAGTAAATCACTATGTGGTTATGTGTCGAACCAAGTGCAATATATATATATATATATATATATATATATATATATATATTCTAACACACATACAAACATATATGCATATTTGTAACATATATATATATATATATATATACATGTATATATATATATATATATCTGTGTGTGTGTGTGTGTGTGTGTGTGTGTGTGTGTGTGTGTGTATTGATAGTGTCAATTTACCTGGATGGGGGTCTAGTTTCATGGGAAGCTCTTGCATTGCAAGCTTAGAAAAAGTTATAAGGAATACTTTAAGATAAAATGAAGAAAGGAATTGACACGTAGGAGAACATCTTTTTCAGTGATTCAAAACCTTTTCAGTTGTGTCTGAAAATGCTCGTATGATGAAGTGGAAAACGTCACACAGGAAATTAAACAATTTCACTAGAATCTTCAGGCATTCAAGTTTTATTTATTTGTTTGTTTGTTTTTTCTTTCTTTCTTTTTTCCTTTCTTTCTGATCTCTTTATCTATCTTAGTCTTTTCAAATCTATCGACAGTAATCTCTTCAAATCTACTTATCTAATTCTGTGTACAACTCTTTATGTATAAGTTTCTTTCTTTCTTTCTTTCTTTCTTTCTTTCTTTCTTTTCTATTTACCCATCTTAGTCTCCTAAAATCTATCTATCGTAATATATTCAAATCTACTTATCTAATTCTGTGTACAACTCTTTATATATTAGTTTCTTTCTTTCTTTCTTTCTTACTATTTACCCATCTTAGTCTCCACAAATCTATCAATCGTAATATATTCAAATCTATCTATCTGTCTCTCTGTCAGTCTGTCTCTCTCCATCTATCTATCTATCTATCTATCGATCTCATTTCGTTCCCATCTATCTATCACTTAGATTCTTTCTTTCTTTCTTTTTTTCTTTCTTTTTTGATTGCTTGATTAATTGCATTTTCTCGTTTTTTTTTTTTTTGTCTTTTGTTTCTTTATTTCTTTCTGCAGGCGTTTTGTTAGTGTTGTTGTTGTTTTTCACTCAAGGATAATTTTCGAAGATCTGCATTGGATTCATGATGAAACCGTGCGAGAATCTCACAGAATTCTCTGTTGTGTGGATTCACGTAAATGGCGACATCTGTCAAGATGTCAATTACGCATGCGTTAGGCAATTTTATAACACACGTGAAGCGATTGGAAAATCTATCTATTTATCTATCTGTTTGTCCGTTTGTATGTATTTGCAAATGTGTATTTATCTAAACCCTCGTATAACGAGCAGAATGCGACATAAGGTCAATTTTTAAGCGCACTTAAAACTTCAACCTTAAAACTTAAGGTTTGAATTTAGGATTTTCCTTCTCCTTGTCATACCAACATTAAAGAGCCCAGTGTGCCGTACTATTTACACTTTTCTGGAGGAATAATAATTGGATTAACCTCTTTCCCAACGAATTAGTGATATGTGAATTACAAAGAGTCTCATCAAAGATTTGAACTTGGTCATCTTGTCCATTTCCTACGATGATAACTTTGACACTCCAAGCGCTTCGAATATATATATATATATATATATATATATATATAGTGAGTATTCTTTGGTCCAGTTAAATCGGAGTTGGGAGTAATTCCATTAGGACAAGAAATTATTCATGAGTGAATATTTAAATGTTCCTGGTAAAGAGCTCAATGTAACAATAATACAGAGCAATAAATTCTTTAAGAAAAACAACAAAACCGGTCACATAGGATTATAAATTTATTTCCATCCTGTTACGCATTTTTGAAATTTCCAAAATTTTTTCGTGTTTTTGGAAATTTCAAAAATGCGTAACAGGATGGAAATAAATTTATAATCCTATGTGACCGGTTTTGTTGTTTTTCTTAAAGAAGTATATATATATATATATATATATATATATATATACATCCGGTAGGGTATAAAATGTAAACAAACGAACGCTGCTGCTGATGTTGCGACATAATACCTTATAATTCCTTAAGATGACGTGGTACGCTTGTTGGCCGAGCGGTCTGATACTAAGTCTAACGAAAAGTTGGGCAGGTTTCGATCCCAGTTTCAATCCTCCAACGTTCATCATAAGTGATAGGGTGATTTTATTCAGATGAAATCAACTGTATTATCTGATCTATTCGATAAAATAAAACGGGGTTTCTTCCAAGCAGCGGTGGTATCAATACAACTGTATCGATGTACCATATGGACGCTGACAAAATGCATCGAGAAAAAGCTAGACAGAAACTGCACAAGAATATTACGAGCTATGCTGAACAAATCCTGGAAGCAAAACTCCACAGAACAATAGTTGTAGGGACACTTAGCTCTGATCTCAAATCATTCAAGTAATATGAACAAGACACGAGGTACATTGCTGGAACAGCAAAGACGAACTCAAAAGTAAAAATTTCCCAATGGAGCCTTCACATGGACGTGCTAGTGTTGGCCGACCAGCAAAAACTTACCAACAACAACTTTGTACTGACACAGGATGTAGTTTGGAAGACCTGTCCGAAAGCAATGGATGATAGAGACGGATAGAGAGAGAGAAAGAGAGAGAGACAGGGGGAGAGAGAGAGAGACAGGGAAATCCGTGCTAGCAGCGTGACTTGATGATGATAATGATGATGATGATGACTTAGATGAGTTCTGGAGAGCTGAGTATACTAGCTCTCACTTCAGTGATAGAACCTGTTAGTGTTTGTATGAAAATCTCACAAGACGTAGATAAGAAAATTTTTGAACGCTTGGAAAGAAAAGAATTACGAGTTCTTGGGAATAATGGAACGCGACACCATCAAACAAGCGGAGATAAAAGAAAAAAATAAACAGATAAAGAGTACCTCAGAAGAATGAGTTAACATCTCATAACCAAACTCTGCAGTAGAAATCTCATCTAAGACATAAATACCGGGACAGTCCTTCTTGTAAGATACTCGAGACTATTCTAAAAAGGAACTAAAAAGGAACCCAGAGAAATGGGCCAAAGAAGAAGAAAGTTGATGACTATAAAAAAGAGCTTACACCCGTGAGATGAACGAGACAGACAGCATGTGTCAAGAAATGAAAGAGTAAAAGAACACGCCAAAAATTGAGGATTGCCTTGATTCCTCAATACAAGGACTTAGGGGAATACATTAAAAAGAGCTTAGAAAGATTAAATCCATTGGCAACAGAAGTACAGATAGAAAAACAATTGTATGGATACTTCCAGCAACAAGCTGGTGATATTGTATACGAGAACACAAGGACTCCTCTTCGAAAGAGAAATCAAAAGAGATACCCTTAATCTCCTCTGATAGCAGCTCAAAATGACGCCATAAGGACTAATCGTTTAAAAGAGAAAATCGATATTTGCAAGCGCAGGTTATGCGAAGAAAGAGATAAAACGGTTGATCATATTGTAAGCGAATGCCGCAAACTTGCACAAAAGAAGTATAAAACTAGACACTGATAGGTGGGAAAGGTGATTCACTGGGAATAGTGCAAGTAATTAAAATTTGACCATACTACCAAATAGTATATGCACAAAAACGAATCCATTCAAAAAAATGAAATGCATAAAATTTTGAGGGATTTTGAGATACTGTAATATGTTGTATAATTACGATGATCCCAATAATAACAGTAATACAAATACAGGCGGTACGAACGAGTTTATTCCTTTCTACCTTTAGTCCTTGGCAACATGAGGAGAGAGACACAAATCAGAAAAAGCATATGCTAACCATACTACGCTGAAACTCCTCAACGCGCGGCACATCGTGTGGTGTTTAATATCTCTGCCAGTAGGGACTCAAACTGATCTGATCTGATTTGATCAGATCAGAAAAACTCAACCGTGCGTTTCAACGGTCGGCCTCAATTCGGGTCTTTTTTCAAAATCCTCAAAATTCTCAGCACATCTCTTCCGGGCACGACGTCATCCACCCACTCAATTCACTCCAACGGCCGTCACACCTCATTTCCTGTCTGGGAGTTTATTATGACAGATGATGATCGCCATATCCTTTCCGTTCGTACGTAAGACCGCACCATCTGACTATGCACCAGAACTAAGAGACACTGAGTAGTTCAAAGCCTTA
Organism: Sepioteuthis lessoniana; assembly: GCA_963585895.1. Classification (NCBI taxonomy): domain Eukaryota; kingdom Metazoa; phylum Mollusca; class Cephalopoda; order Myopsida; family Loliginidae; genus Sepioteuthis; species Sepioteuthis lessoniana. The sequence continues at coordinate 16,458,019 of OY757942.1, forward strand.
CCAAACTAAATAATAAAATTAAATTAAGGAAAAATGATTAATATAAAAAAAAAAAGATTACCGTCATTATATAACAATATAAACGTATCCCATAATTCCGGTCAGAAGACCAGACCTAGTGATAATTAAAAAAGAAAAAGAGAACTTGCTGTCTAGTGGATTTTATAGTGGCTGACCGTAAAAGAAAGCGAAAAGATAAAAAATTTAACTTGTACCTTGCTAAAAAGTGGTAACTTCGGTACCAATTGTAATTAGTGCATTTGGGACGGTCCAAAAAGTCTTGGAAGAAAGTAGGAAGTGAAAATCATGGAATTGGAAATTAGAGGAAGAATCGAAATCGGTCTGAATACTGAGAGGACTCGCAATAACTAAGACTTCCGTGAAAAAACCCGCTTATTGCTGGTATGAAATACGCACAGGGAACGAAATATTAATGATATTTTAGAGGGTTCGCCAATAGCCCGGGAGACCTGGGTTCAATCCCAGGTCGAGTCATACTAAAGACTAAAAAAATTGTTCTTGGTTTTGCCTTGCTTAACACTCAGCATTATAAGGTAAAGATTAAGGGTAAAATGATGCTATCCAGGGAATGGAGTAGCACCCTCCCCTTCATCTCGGTGAAGTAGCTATTGAAAAGGGAGCCTTCGAGTCATCCTCAACTAAGGTCGCCAACTTTACCTTACTTATTGGCAACCTTTTTATAACAAAATTTTGTTATATGTGATTTAAAAGAAAATTAACTTTCAATAAAACAATTGGTCGGCTAAATCGTTGATTTTAATACACACGCACGCACACACACACACACACACACACACACACACACATATATACACATATATATATATATATATATATATATATATATATATATATGCGTGTGTGTGTGTAGTTAGGCAGCAGTCGTTCATTTAAGCATGTTTGATTAAATTGTAAAGATATTTTTTCTATATTATTTCTATATCATTTAATTAAGATCTTTCGAGTCTCCTAATGGGTGTGTTGGTTTCCGGTTGGAATTGGTGGATCATTTTACCAAAATTGTCCCGAGCACTGTCGGACCCTTCAAATGTAGTGCATTCAATAAGTTTCTAGACTTTTTGATACAGGCATTTAAAATTGTCGCAGACTCTTGAAAAATGAGTATGTTATTGCTATACAACTTATGAGATGACTGACTAATTTCTATGATTTCAGGTTTAAATGAACAGCTACTGCAGGAATTGGAATACACCCTACTAAAGCCTGATTATCACAGCTGGTGAATTTCAATAATGCGATCTGGACGTAAGGAAGAACAATATACAATAAAATTGTGTTTTAAACTTGGAAAAAAATGCCACAGAAGCGTATGGAATGCTTCAGACTACTTTTCGACCATCTTGCATGAATCGAGAATCAGATTTTGAGTGGTATAAGAGATTCAAGGAAAGTAGGCAGTCTGTGAGGGATGATGAGAGGTGTGAGAGGAGTAAGGAAGTCAATACACTAGAGCTGATTGGCCAAAGGGTGAGGGTTAGGGTTACTACGTTGAGGTTTTAAGGGAGTTCAGGAAAAGATTCCGTCGGAAGAGGCCAGCACACTTTAAATCGGGTCAATGGCATTTCCAGCAGTCCACAACTCCATCCTTGTCACAGACTATTCGATAAAGATGGGCATCAAGACAGTTCCTCAGCCTCCCTATTGTCCAGAACGTGCTCCCTGTTACTTGTGGTTATTCCCTAATCTCAGAGGTTGTCGTTATGAGACAATTGAGGAGATAAAAGATGCTGCAACGAAGGACATTGACACGCTCACACAAGAGGACTTCGATGGGGCCTTCCAGAAGTTGTTGGAACGATACAACAAGTGCACTGCAGCCGGAGGGGATTACTTCGAAGGGGACAAGAGTTTCATGTGTGTACTCTCAATAGAAGTTCCCATACGAAAAAAGTCTGGAAACTTATTTAATGATCCTCGTAGGCCATGTTATGTTATAAAAACCCAAACACTTTCAAAACTGAGAATTAATTTTTATTTATTGCAGAATTTTTGTCCTCATCTTGGTAGAAGAAGAAGAAAAAGAAGATCAATTTCAAATAGAAGAAGAAGAAGAAGAAGAAGAAGAAGAAGAAGAAGAAGAAGAAGAAGAAGAAGAAGAAGAATGGGGCCCGTAGCGCAGTGGATAGAGCGTTGAGTCTCTACGGTTCCAGGTGAGCATTGTCAGAAGATAGCGGTTTCAAATCCTACCCAAGCCGGCCAGAGGTTTACTTGGCCAAAAACGTGGTGCGAAAGACAACAACTATGGAAGTCAGTAATTACTGGGGATACGGTTACAAGACTCAGCATTCCTATCCGAGGTCGCGGTAAATCACCTGAAGAAGGCCAGAGGTGAAATTTGGCCGAAACGTAGTGAAAGAAGAAACAGCACAAAAAAAACCTACCAAGATGAGGACAAAAAGTCCGCAATAAATAGAAATTAATTCTCAGATTAAGAAGCCTCATCTCAAAATGATTCCAATTAAAGACAAGTACTTTCAAAACTTTTTAACAAGCACTCTTTACACATGCAAGCAACCCTTGATGATGGCCTACGAATGGTCAGAAAGTGCGCGTGAAAATGTTGGTAAATTCATCCTCCAATTCCTACCTGAAAGTAAGACACTTATCAGGAAACCTTGTGTGCGTTTAAAATTTAACACTGACAGCAGTTTTAATTAGTAAAACTTTTATGGTACTTTATGCACAAAAATCCTGAACAATGTCAAAATATATTCAAATATGAAATAGGATAATAATAAAAACAGGATAAAAAGACACCGATCCTCAAGTCAGCAAGTATTGGATACGTTTTATGTTAAAATTTAATCTAAATTGTGTGCGTGTGAATATATATATATATATATATTAGTAGAAAAACTCGGGTTTTATAAAGGACAATCGTAATGGAAAAAAGTAAATTTGTACGGAAGAGAAGCTATGATCGACAAAAGATTGAGAAATAAATTGATGTGAAGAGACTATGATAGATAGATAGATAGATAGATAGATCTGCTGTGAGCTTGACGTATAAAGAGATTGAGATACATCGATCTATATATAGATAGATATGACCAGACCAAGATAGATACATATGAACAGACTAAGATAGATAGATAGATAGATAGAGAGAGAGATCCGTTTACCGTTTGACGTATAAAGAGATTTAGATATATCGATTGATAGCTAGATATGACCAGCCGAGATCGATAGATAGATCAGCTAATAGCTTGACGTATAAAGAGAGTAAGATAGATCAATTGATTGATATGAAGAGACTGAGATAGATAGATAGATAGATAGATAGATATGAACAGACTAAGATAGATAGATAGATAGTAGATTGCTTGACGTAAGAAGGGATTGAGATAGGTAGATAGATAGATAGATAAATAGATGTGCATTCTCTTGAGTTAAACTAGCTAAATTCAATTTCATTACCGACACAAAAGCGAATTTCTTTCCTTCGCCTCTCAACTAACAAACTCAGACGCAACTATTACAATCGGCGACCATCGGGAATCTCCTGTGAAGAGACAGAATTCCGCCTTGAAGCTTTCTTTTATTTTCAAATTTGAAGAACTTCAGTCCACCGCAACGTTTTAGTCTAGCCTCCTCGAGCAACACCGAAACATTTGTTAGGTTGATTGTAAAATTCATAAGAGTAATCACATTTTATCAAATAGCAAGTTTGAACAAAATTAGTCAAACTGTACACATTACGTTAAAATTCTTCTTCTTCTTCTTCTTCTTCTTCTTCTTCTTCTTCTTCTTCTTCTTCTTCTTCTTCTTCTTCTTCAATTTGAAATTGATCTTCTTCTTCTTCTTCTTCTTCTTCTTCTTCTTCTTCTTCTAAAAAAGAAAGAATCAAAGAGAAGAAAGAAATGATGAAAGAAAGATAAAGAGAATGAAAGAAAGCTGCATAGGTGGGGATACGGGTAGAAAGAAAGAAAGAAAGAAAGAAAGAAAGAAGCTGTATTGAGAAGAGAAGTAAAAATCACTACACCAGTACCATTTGCTTAGTAGTTTAATGACATATCAACCTTAATACCAAAACCACTCTTGTTGAAAACACTATTTAATCCATAATTAGGGAGATAATGGAGTTCATGCCTTTCCAAAGAGTATTAATCCAAAATTGAAGTCATACTGAAATAAGTGGAAACGACAAAGCAGATAGAGCAGCCAAGTCTATTCTAAACAGAATCACTGAAAAAAGTTTAAAATTCCATATCGAGAGTTTAATATGAAGATAAATGGAT
>OY757942.1:16467298-16497298 GCA_963585895.1 Sepioteuthis lessoniana
ATGTATGTTCTAGTTGTCGTCCTGCTTTAGCTCGTCCATATGTGGGGGTCCATCGGAGTACATCACTTATGAGTTCGTCCCTGCTCCTTCAGCAGTGTCCTGCGTGCATGGTTCGTCTAACTTGAATAGTTTTCGTGATGGGAGGCAGGTGGTCGTATAGTTGGTGCTTTGTGGGGTGTTGCCGCCAGGACTTGTTTAATATTGCTTGCAACATTCTTGTGTAGTTGCCGTCTAGCTTCTTCTCCAGCCGTTTTGTTAGCGTCTTAGTGGTGCATCCATACAGCAGTATCGACACGACCGCTGCTAGGAAGAAACTACGTTTCATTTTATCGGTCAAGTCTTATTTCCATATGACCGATAGCTATCGATAAGCTATCGGTCATATGGAAATCCTATTAGTAGCATATATATATATATCTATATATATATATGTTTATATATATGTCATCATAATGATCATCGTCATGTGGTGCGTCTAGCACGGATTTCCCTGACTCTCTCTCTTGCCACTTGTCTCTATCGTCCATCGCTTACGGCAGATCTTCTTGGCTAGATTCTGGGTTGTCACAGAGCTGCTGTCAGATAAGTTTTAGTCATTCGTCCAACACTTGCTAGTCCGTGTACAGGGGTCCAGAGAAGAACGTCGCTAATGAGTTCGTCCTTACTTCTCCAGCTGTATCTAGCATGTGGTGGTTGTCGGACTTGGATAGTTTTAGAGATGAGAGGAATATCATCATCATCACCATTATGTCGTGCCTCTGGAACGTATTTCCCTAACTTTTTCTCGCCATCCGTCACTATCATTCATCGCTTCCGACAGGTCCTCCAGGTTACACCCCGTGTCCGCACAAAGCAGTTGTTGATAAGTTTCTAGCTGGTAGTTCTTCATTTGCGAGTCCGTATGAAGGGGTCAATCGGAGAACGTTGCTTATGTGTTCGTCATTGCTCCTCCAGCAGTTTCATGCATGTCTCATTCATCTAATTTGGATTCTCTTCGATATATGAATATATAAAAGCTTTTTTCTGCCCGAACATCGCCATGCAAATACGGCATGAAACCACTAGTCGTAGATAAGTACACATGCTATTAAATATATATAAAACTAATCTATACTTATTATATATATATATATATATATATAAATTTCATTAAACATAATAGACATTTAAGGTCTACATATTCTCTTCTGGATCCGTTCGAATTCCCGTATTACTTTTATCGTATTCGGGGGGAATTGATTTATGTATTGTCCATAGTTGTATGTATCCCTAGAACTTTTTGCCCGACTTTGGGCCATCATCAGGGGAGGATCTATTACAAAAGTGATGTAACTTTTGTTTTAGCATATTACTACTGTGTAAGAGCGTCTTTACATCACTTTTGTATTAGATCCTCCCCTGACGATGGCCCAAAGTCGGGCAGAAAGTACTAGGGATACATACAACTATGGACAATACATAAATCAATTCCCCCTGAATACGATAAAAGCAATACGGGAATTCGAACGGATCCAGAAGAAAATATGTAGACATAAAATGTCTATTATGTTTAATGAAATTTGTATCAACGAAGAAATGCTGCCAAAATAAACATATATATATTGTCATCCACATACAGACTGTTTCGTTCTATCAGAACTCTTCAGTGTGGCTAGACACGCAGGACGCTGGAAGCCGGGATCAAAACCCGTCCAACTTTACGTTAGACTAAGTTTCAGACCTCTCGGCCACCAAGCGGACCACGTTGGCTAAGGGAATTTTTAAGGTATTTTATTTTAGCAACAGCAGCAGCAGCCGTTTGTTTACATTAGGCAGCATTTTTTTATATAATAGGAAAGGCACTTCGTGTCTAAGGATAATGATTTTTATCCCTTCAATTCTCTGTATTAGTCATCTGACTTTGGGATGGAAGGAATTTAGGATGGCATCGTATGTTTCCCAAGTACTTTCTGCTCCACCTGAAGTCAACTCCGTGGAACCAAATCATCAAATTACAAACGCAATGATGACTCATATATATTTATATAAAATTTGGAAACTTGAAACGATCAAAGACACAATAGAATACAATCATATATATATATATATATATATATATATATATATATATATATATATATATATATATATATATAAGGTATTCTTCAATCCAGTAAATCCAGGATAGGGAATGATTCTGACTGGAAAAATAAATTATTCAAATTTCGAATACTTAAATATTTCTGGCAAAGAGCGCAATGTAAATAAATTTACAGAGCAAATAATATTATTTCAAGAAAAAAACAATATTCGGTTACATTAGGAAAATAAATTTATTTCCATCCGGTAAGAGCATTGTTATGAATCAAAGACTCTAAACTAATTTTTAATTGGACTTCATCAGATCCCATAAGAAAATAGAATAAATTAAAACCAGATAGGAGGATAGTCAACGGAAGGAATGGGAGATAGAAACGAAATCCATTTCAGCTATGTGTAGCCTTTACCCATGTAAGGCTTATTCTGGTCCCTTATCGTTTCAGATTAAGACAACTACAAAACCAATAAAATTAACTATGTAATCGCTAAATGACCAGTATATGACACTAAACAATCTGATGATGAGGTTCCTGTAATGCTGGAGCTTTCGGGAATGCAGAGTGCCCCTTCATTGCCATCACTCCCAGGTCCACTCTGATGCGGAGTGGTAGCACTTGATAGGTTGCAATGTATGGGTTAAATAGAACTAAACATTCTACTTATGCGATTTGCTTGAAATAGAACTGTTTTGACATTTAAACTGTGTCCTTATGCTTAACTGAATTGTTTGAAATGGAATTGTTTTTGTATGCTAAACTGGATTGTTCGAAATAGAACTGCTTTTAACATTGAAAGTCTACTTATGCTAAACTGAATTGTTTGAATTAGAACTGTTTTCGACATTTAACTGTGTGTAAACAAAAATTATACTTACACAAAAGTGAATTGTTTGAATTAGAACTATTTGACTAAACTGAATAGGTAGAAATAGAAATGTTTTGATAATTAAACTGTGTTTTCATGTTGAACTGTATTGTTTGAAATAGAACTGTTTTGACATTGAAACAACGCACATAGTCTAAGCTGGATTGTTCAAAATAGAACGGTTTTGATATTTAAACTGCGTACTTATGCTAAACTGAATAGTTTGAAATAGAACTGTTTATATGTATAAAATGGTTTTGGCATTAAACAACCTACAAGGGTTGATATGCTATAAAACCCAAACAAACAAACAAACAAATGCTTAATATACTTGTCTTTAATTGGAATCATTTTGAGATGAGGCTTCTTAATCTGAGAAATAATTTTTATTTATTGCAGACTTTTTGTCCCCATCTTGGTAGTTTTTTTTTGTTTTTGTTTTTTTTGTGTGTGTTGCGATAGACAACAACTATGGAAGGCAGTAATTACAAGACTCAGCATTCCTATCAGAGGTCGCGGTAAATAACCTGAAAAAGCCCAGAGGTGAAATTTGGCCGAAACGTAGTGAAAGAAGAAACAAACAAACAAACAAAAAAATACCAAGATGGGGACAAAAAGTCCGCAATAAATAAAAATTAATTCTCAAAAGCTTAATAATATTTAACTGTGTGCAAAGAAATGTGCCGTAAAAAATAAAGTTACTTACAACCTATTCGCTTACAAATTATATATATATATATATATATATATATATATATATATATATATATATATATATATATATATATAAACAGGATATGGCATTAGATAAATCACTGAGGTTGACATGCTATTAATCCAAAGAAGCAAACAAGCATATAAACAAACTTTTAATAGCTATCTACCTTATAAGAATAGTTTTGGACACAATTTTAAAAAATCCAACTGAGAAATAAATTTTGACTATGAACAATAGATTTTTAGCATAGTGAATTCCCACGAGATGTTCCTCCAGTATTTATATAAAACAATGATGATGCTAGTGTGGTGAGTTAGATTCTCACTGCGTGTCTTATTCTGTAATTGATATAGCCGTGAATATATCCCTAATGAATGATTATGGAAATATTTGGGGAGACGTTTTAAAAAAGAATTAAGAAATTTAAAAAGATGTGTTTCACTTGCCCCTGTTGTAAAGAATGCATACACATGCAATGGGTGTCTCTACAATAAAAAAAGAATATACAAAAAGAGAAAAAAAAAAAAAAAAACGAAAACAAGCAAATAAACAAAAAAGCAAACGCTTTTTCAAAGCAAATGAAGTCCGATAGAAAATATTTTTTTATCGGAAAATAATTTATTGTAAATTAGCCTTTAGTTACCGAGATAATCAAATTTTCATTGCTGTCTTCTTCTTCTTCTTCTTCTTCTTCTTCTTCTTCTTCTTCTTCTTCTTCTTCTTCTTCTTCTCTCTGTCTCCCTCTCTCTTCTTCCATTTCTGTCTTCCTTTTCTCGTTCTTCATTTTCCTTCCTTTCTTCGCACATTCCAACGATAAATGTTCAGCGAAAACTACCATAGTCTTCCACAATTTCAAGCTCACCAGAACAGAAGAAATAATGGATAAACACGTTAAATTCAAGCTCTCCTTCACTAGACCGTATGTATATGTATAAATATATAAATATATATATATATAGAGAGAAAGATAAAGAAAGAGAGAACGAAAGAAAGAGTGAGAGAGAGAGAAAGAAAGAAAGAGAGAGAGAGAGAGAACGAAAGTGTCCAATAAATATTGAACCTTACAAGAAAATCTAATACATAAAATTATTAATATCAAATACTTTTCCCGCCATAAATATCTGCGCGCGAATTTGTCACAAACGACTGGCCAGACTGTGCAAGCGTAAAACGCAGGTAGCATCCCGTCTCTTCAGCTGTGCAGGCAGCCATGTTAGTTCATAAGCCGAAGATTTGAAGAATCAGCAGTCGCGTGTACATGACTGGACACCACTTCTTGACAGTTCCGTTTATGGCATTCTGAGACTATCTTGGTCCATTGGAGCCGTTTTCATTTTTTCCAACTCCATTCCATCTTGCCAAATTTCCAGGGTCAGAGGACGGAATTTGCAAATCGGAAAGGTTCAGTAGTTTAGGATTCCAGCCGGGGAAAAATATATTTCCGAAGTTGAACATGAAAATAGAGTAAAATTATTCAAAGCAGTGTTTCATTGAGAGAGAAACAGGCAAACGGGCATATATATATATATATATATGTATGTATATATATATATATATATATATATATATATATATATATATATATATAATATATATACATTATTCAATATATATATATATATATATATATATATATATATAATATATATACATTATTCAATATATATATATATATATATAATATATATACATTATTCAATATATATATATATATATATAATATATATACATTATTCAATATATATATATATATATATATATAATATATATACATTATTCAATATATATATATATATATATATATATATTCAATATATGATTCAATATATATATATATATATATATATATATATACATTATATATATATTATTCAATATATATATATATATATATATATATAGCGGACCGATATATATATATATATATATAAGCAGAGAGATAGATATTAGCTGAGAGATAGATATAAGCACATCTATATATATATATATATATATATATATATTATATATACATTATTCAATATATATATATATATATATATATATATATATATATATATATATATTCAATATATGATTCAATATATATATATATATATATATACATTATATATATATTATTCAATATATATATATATATATATAGCGGACCGATATATATATATATATATATATATATATAAGCAGAGAGATAGATATTAGCTGAGAGATAGATATAAGCACATCTATATATATATATATATATATATATATACAGCAGATCGATATATATATATATATATATATATATATATATATATATATATATAAGTACCTGGTGGTGGCCGAAAAGGTTTTTGATTCCTTTATTTTTTTTATTTATCATGATTCTATTTTATATTAAGGAGAAAGTCTAAGAACATATCACCTGAGAGAATCAACATTTGTATTAGAAGTAAATGAAGAATATATGGGGATAATCCTTTAGTTTACAAGCTTAGATTATTTGAAAGATTCCACCTGCTCTGTTAGACCTATCATGTGCTCAAATTTGGTTCGGTTGATTTTCAGGAACACCCTGTTTTTGTTTCCTAATGTTTCTAACACCCTATTGTTTTGATCCCCTTTGCCTTCGTCTGAGAATTTAAATTTTATATAGGTCTTTTTTTTTTATACACTTATAAACTGTAATCCCCATTTGCTGTTCTGCACCCTCAAGTCGAAAATCTAAAAGTCATCTGACGAGATTTAGCGTACAATAATAATATATAATATATAATATATAATAATATATAATATATTATAATATATTATATATAATATATTATATAATAATATATAATATATTATAATATATTATATATAATATATTATATAATAATATATAATATATATTATAAAATAATATATAATATATTATAATATATTATATATAATATATAATATAATAATATATAATATATATTATATAATAATATATAATATATTATAATGTATTATATATATTATATTATATAATAATATATCATATATATGATATAATAATATATAATATATTATAATATATTATATATAATATATTATATAATAATATATAATATATATTATAAAATAATATATAATATATTATAATATATTATATATAATATATTATATAATAATTTATAATATATATTATATAATAATATATAATTTATTATAATATATTATATATAATAATATATAATATATATTATATAAGAATATATTATATATTATAATATATTATATATAATATATTATATAATATTATATAATATATATTATATAATAATATAAAATATTATAATATATTATATATAATATATTATATGATAATATATAATATAATATATTATATTTAATATATTATATAATAATATATAATATATATTATATAATAATATATAATATAGTTAGCGACCATAGTCGAGGGTGACCCGAAGGCTCCCTTTTCGATAGCTACTACACCAAGGTGTAGGGGAGGGCGCTACTCCATTCCCAGGATTGCTCCACTTTACCCTTGAACCGTACCTTATAATGCTGAGTGTTAAGCAAGGTGGTATCAAGTACCATTTTTAAAGTCTTTGGTATGACTATATATAATATATTATAATATATTATATATAATATATTATATAATAATATATAATATATATTATATAATAATATATAATATATTATAATATATTATATATAATTTATTATATAATAATATATAATATATATTATATAAGAATATATTATATATTATAATATATTATATATAATATATTATATAATATTATATAATATATATTATATAATAATATAAAATATTATAATATATTGTATATAATATATTATATAATAATATATAATATATTATAATATATTATATAAAATAAAATTATATAATAATATATAATATATATTAAATAATAATATATAATATATTATAATATATTATATATAATATATTATATAATAATATATGATATATATTATATAATAATATATAATATATTATAATATATTATATACAATATATTATATAATAATATATAATATATTATAATATATTATATATAATATATTATATAATAATATATAATATATATTATATATAATAATATATAATAATAATAATAATGTATAATAGACTCTCTGGAAAGCAAGATGATTCTTTGGAAAGACAAAGTGATTCTTCAGAAAGTTGGAGTGACATCCTGGAAAGACAGGAATTTAACAAATATGGATAGTACAATGAAAGGAAAATGCCCTCAGGGTGTCTGTAGCAGGGAGGGAGAATATATCATCCATCATACTTGCTCATACGGTAACCATCTGGATATGTACCCAGCTACAACGTGTGATTGCGGCAGAAAATTCAACAGCTTGCGAGGTTCACGAATCCACATGGTGTGCTGGTGCAAACAACGTAATTCTCCAGCCGGAAAATGTAAATCGAATGATGGGCCTATGAATCGGGTTTATCCCCACAGTATTCACGAGCCCATTGCTGAGCATCAGTGTCCTGGAGACATTCCTTGCAAGCCAAGAATTTAGTGGCCCAAGGGTAATCAGATAACTACCTGGACAAACTTAGACCAGGAGCTTTCTTTTTACTCACCACCCATCTTGAGGGCCTCATTGATCAACAAATAACTTCTTTCAGCAGAATTATATATGACATTTGTCTGGAGTGCTTTTGTGCAGTAACGCATAAAAAAGATAAAACTGAAGGAAAATGAACCGAATAGATGACGGATATAGAAAGGATTTCAACATGAATGATATGCACGCGGAACCCCCTTCCCATGTGATTACGCAAAATCAAGAAACGTTTGCTATGACATCAACGACCGAAAGTAAACGCGTTTTTAAATCGCAAAGTGCACTAAAATGAAGATGAGCGAACGACTAATTTAATGTCTGCTTTTAGTTGCTCTGGTGTATATATAGATATATATTTCTTTTAAATACCCTGTCCGGTGGTAAAAGCTATTTGGTAGCACCAGGAGTGGCAGTACCGCCTTGAGCTACCGAAACTGTGTTATCACCCTGGTTGGCCGCTGATGAGGGCATAGTATTGCACGTACTTTCACATGTTGTATGATGGAAATAAAAAAATTAAAAAGATATACTCCGGCGAAATAATTTTATAATGACAATTTAACTAGGTTTCAGTTTCCTTCTAATTGCACTATATATATATATATATAAAGAGAGTGAGTTTGAAGGAGAGAGAGAGAGAGAGAGAGAGAGAGAGAGGAGAGTGAGTGACAGACAAATAGCCATGAAAAACATAAGCTTTTGCATTACTTGAGTATAAAATCTTCCCTTCATCGTCGTTAGAAAATCTTGTTCCACGTTGAAATTCTATGAGAAGGCCAAACAAGTGGAAATCAGAAAAAGAGCTAGATTTGAACCGTATGGAGGATGTGGCAGCTGTTGCCGAGCAAACGATCAATGGTCTCAACTGCTTTTGCTGCGGTATGTGACCTTGTATTTACTAATGAAACCCAGCAGCAACTGACCATAGAAAAGGCCAGGTCATCATGTACAATTTTCTGTGTAGTATCCACAGAAATGACCCGTTGTTCAGAAATATCCTCTACTGGAACTCTCTTCTGTCTGTCAAAATAAGTGCATTATCTGAATTCACCATTTCAGGTACGCTCGCCTGAATACTGAGAAGTTTCCTGGAGAACTGAGCAGACATGTTGTCACTCCAGTTAGAGACCACCAGCTAACGCTTGTAGGAAAAACTTGCAGAAGGCGACAAAAAATCAACAGGAAAGCAATAACTAGAAAACAGAAATAAGAAGAAAAACAACTGTATGGATATTTCAAGAGACAAACTGTCGAAATCTCATAGTAGAAGTCCTGAATATGGCTAAGAAAGGGAAACCTTTAGAGCCAAAGTGAATCTTTTATAATGACAGCACAAAACAACGGCATAAGTTAAAGCTTTAATAGATAAGACACAACGGAATAGCAAGTGTTGATTATGCAGTGACTTAGAAAAATCGATTAGTCACATAATAAGCGAATGCAAGCAAACTAGCGCAACAAGATTATAAGAACAGACATGACTGGGTGGGAAGGGGATCCACTGGAAACTGTGCAACAAATTGAAATTTGACCATACTATTAAATGCTATATGCATAACCCAGAATCCTTACAGGAGAATCAGACGCATAAACTTCTCTGGGATTTGGTATATAAACAGATCACATTATCTCAGCCAGAAGACCAAGCTACGTGATAGTTCATAAAAAAGAAATTCAGCCGAATAAGAAACTTTGGCCTCACGGCAGACCACAGAGTGGAAGTCAAAGAAAACAAAAAGAGAACTAAAAAAGCTATGAAACATAAATGTGACAGTGATACCAGTTGTAATTGGTGCACTTGGAAGAATTCCCAAAGATTTGGTAAGGATCCTGGTAGAGTTGGAAATCAAAGGACGAGCGGATACTATCGAAACTACAGCATTGTTGAGATCGGCCAGAATACTGAGAAGAGTCCTGGAGACCTGAGGAGACATGCTGTCACTCAGACACCTGTAAAAGACCATCAGCTAACCCTGTTGTGAAAATCTTGCAAGGAGTATAAGTAAGTAAAGTTGGCAAACGTGGTGGAGGGTGACCCGAAGGCTCCCTTTTCAATAGCTACTACACCGAGGTGTAGGGAAGGGTACTACTCCCTTCTCTAGATTGCTACACTTTACCCTTGATCATTACCTTATAATGCTGAGTGTTAAGCAGGGCGTTATCAAATACGATTGTTTGAGTTTTTGGTATGACTCAACCCGGGATTGAACCGCGGTCTCATTTGGCCAATGGCCCGTAGGAGTATAATAATAATAATAATAGACAGAGTAGTTTATATTGAGAAAAAGATGAATCGTTTTATCACATTGTCAGCGAATGCAGCAAGGAAGCACGAAATGAGTACAAGACTTGGCACAACTGTATGGGTAATTTTTATCATTAAGGGTCCTGCTGGACACATTGCGTAACGGTTATAGGGGTTGGTTCCCTAAGCTTATAAGGAGACAATCATCTGGAGGTTGCACGTTCAATCCTCACTACAGGCGAGTAACAAACAGGAATACTTAACACTTGTACCCGGTTATGGCAACGGAATCAGAACAGGTGACCCCCGTGGATTCAATAAAGGATGTAATTCAAAGTTCCGTGAAGGTTCCCGAATTCGACAAACACCTGAAGAAGGCCGGAGGATATATCGACCGAAACGTTGTGGAAATAACAATAAAGAAGAAGACAATAGTCCGAAAACCCTTAATGATAAAAAAAAACAAGCTTCATCTCAGAAATTTAGACAACTGTATGGGTAATGTATTCTTGAGAACTATGCAAGAAATTAAAATTTAACCATGCTAACAAATGGTATATGCAAAAACCAGAATTCGTACTTGAAAATGAGTCACATAAATTTCTTTCAGATTTTGAGACACAAACGGATCATTTAATACCGACCAGAAGAAAGACCTATTGTTAATATACAAGAGAGACAGACAGACAGACAAACAGATAAACAGAGACAGAGAGAAAGAGTGAGAGAGAGAGAGAGAGAGTGAGAGAGAGAGAGATAGCTTTGCGTCTTGTGGATTTTGGCATTCTGTTGGATCATAGTGTGAAAATAAAAGACTGTGAAAAGATAGACAAATACATGGACCTTGCCTGAGAGTTAAAAAAGGCTGTGGATCATGAGAGTGACGGCAATATCAGTTGTAATTCGTGTGTATGGAACGCTTCAAAATGGTTTGGAAGAAAACCTGGAAGACTCAAAAATCAGAGGAATAATCGAAGCCATCCAGGCAATAGCATTGTTGAGATCGGCTAAAATACCGAGGAGAATCCTGGAAACTTGAGAAGACTTGCTGTCACTCAGACTCTAATAAAAGACCGCCAGCATTGGCTGGTATGGAAAATTCTCAAGGAATAATAATTATAATCATAAAAACTAAAATTTGTCCCAGAAAATAAGACGCATAAAATTCTTTAACAGTTTGAGATACTAATGGATTATTTAATCCACGTCAGAAGTCCAGACATTGTTTCAATTTAGAAAATTAAGAAAACTTGTTATCCAGTAAAAGTAATTGATGTGAAAAACTTAAGATCTTCCCCAAACAAACAAACAGACAAACAAACAAACAAACGAACAAGTGAGTTGGAGATTAAAGGAAGAATTAAAACCACCCAGTCCTAACACTAATAAAATTGTCGACGGTATTTAGAAGAGTCCAGGAGATCTTAGTAGACTTGTTGTCACTAAGAACCCTGGAAAAAAACACCAGCTAGATCTAGTGGAGAAAAAAAAAAAACTCGCAAAAAGTAAAAATAAAGAGGGTTATACTGCCACCACCATTTTCTGTCACGATCACGCAGATATCCATAATTTTGAAATCTTAGAATCGAGAACATGATTAATTTCAACCTAAATCATTCCTACATTAAATTAATAGATGAAAACAATAACCACATGTCGTTCGATCTCATCTGATTGATATTGATTGGCAAGTGAAACCCCCAACAGATACTTACTTACACCCATCGACTAATCAGAACGACTCAAGAACACGGCTCAACTCCTCTTTGCAAGAACAAAGGATGGGCAATTCAATTTGTTTCATTTTGGTTGGTCAAACACATTTAGTCCAATGTAACCGATTCAAAATATCTGATTTTCGGAGCAATTACCCGGAACAAGGAAAAGTTTTCATTGAGTTAGTGATCTTATGTGAAGACAACAATGTCGCGTTAGTTCTTCTTCTAATCACTGACAGGCACAACTTTATTCAATTGTACGACAGAACTGAGGTAGTTTTCTAATTGAATAGTATCTCATACAGGAAAATGTACTTCTTCACATATATTTACCAATCCGCAGACAATCGTTTTCTCAAATGTTAAATTGTCAATGTATCTCGCTTATACGCATGCGCTGACATAAAATTTCCTTACTCGTTTATCTACCAACTCTGTCGACGAGGCTTAGGGTACGTTGTCTGTAACCGCCACAGTGGAGTAGACTCCCCCCCCCCAAAAAAAACGGGATATCATGGTTATAAGTCATCTGATGGTGACTCTTCAGTTCTGGAGCATTGTGGGGTATACAGATACCCTCCCAGGTGCCTGTGGCGTAATGGTTATCGTCGTAGGAAATGGACACGGCGACACGAGTTCAAATCCTGGACGAGACTGATTGCATTTCACATAGCACTAATACCCTTGGGAAAGGTATGAATCCAATTATTCTCCCTCCAGCTATGGATAAATAGTAGGGCAGACTAGGTTCTTTAGCCTTGGGCGGCAACTAGTCTAGGAGAAGGAAAAATTCTGAATTCAAAACCTCTCAAACTCCGCTTAAAAATTGACCTTGTGTCGTATCCTGGCTGAGCGGAGGGGTTGGTAAATATGATACAGATACCCTCCCATTGCTATTATATGGTTCTTACCCGGGGTAGTATTTACCTGTTAGGTAAAAGAAAATATTTGTTTGAAAATGAAATATATTACAAATTTGTTAGTAGATTGCATTGGTTGTTTTCTTTTACGGCGTATCAACCCTTTCCGGGTTATTTAATGCCGAATTAAGTCATTTTGATAAAAGTTTGGATGTTTGTTTTTATTTTTATGGCACACCAACAATGGTGGGTTATTCAACGCAAAATTTATTTTTATACGTATAAACAGTTTTATTTCAAACAATTCAGTTTATTATAAGTACACTTTTTATTTACACACAGTTAAATGTCAAAAAATTCAGTTTAGCATAGGTAAGCAGTTTAAAAATCAAAACCATTCTATTTCAAACTATTCAGTTTTACTTTAGGTATAGGTAAGCAGTTTAAAAATCAAAACCGTTCTATTTCAAACGATTAAGTTTGGAATAAGTAATCAGTTTAAATATCATAACAGTTCTATTTAAAAAATTCAATTCAACGCAAGCACACAGTCTACATAGCGTTACTGTTATAGGCGTTGGTTCCCTAAGATTATAAGGAGACAATCATCTGGAGGTTGTAGGTTCAATCCTGACTGCAGGCGAGTAACAATACAGGAATACTTAACACTTGTACCCGGTTATGGCTAACGGAATCAGAACAGGGGACCTCCGTGGGTTCAATAAAGGACGTAGTTCGAAGTTACGCGTAGGTTCCCGAGTTCGACAAACTCTTGAAGAAGGCCGAAGGACATATCGGCCAAAACGTTGTGGAAGTAGCAATGTCTTACTCCTCAGCAGATATGCTGTTGTAGTCTTCTACAGCCCCAACTGACTGGGCTCCAGGCCGAATCGAGACCATGCAGTTCTGAGGATTTTTGATATAAACTAGAATCCTAAGATGAGTCATGTAGACCCGAGGAATCAACTCTACACAGTGTTCAAAATGTGTTGAAAAATTGATAAAAACGATATTTGAATCTTGTTAGTCAATTGGACAGAATGAAAAGTAAATAGAGGATTGTAATCAGACAATATGTAGAAAAATTGATAACAACAATCCAAGTGGAAAATTCATGAACAGAAGATTCAAGGTATGGTAGGTCCTTGTATCTACGAATCATTTTGATATCATCCATAGGAAAATCGGGGTGGAAGAATGGATTTGAATCTTGTTGGTCAATTAGACAGAAGGAAAAGTAAATAAAGGATTGTAATCAGACAATATGTAGAAACATTGATAGCATTCTGTCCAATTAACTAACAAGATTCAAATATCGTTGTTATAAATTTTTCTACATAGAGTTCAAAATATAGCAGACTGGGTTCCTTATCTTTGTTTAGCCAACCCATCTGGGAGGAAAAAAAAACTCTGAATTGAAGCCAGCTTAAATATTGACCTTTTATTGGATCCTGCCGAAAAAGTTGGGTAAGTACGGATCCCAAACAATCTTTGAAAGAGTTCGAACCGACCAAATCCGCGCAGAAACAAGAAAAATAGTTGCGGATTCGATGATTGTATTTCTTGATTTCTTTTGGAGCAGATCTCTGGTTATCATTCGTCGTGACGAGTAAAAGATGAAGACAATTATTTGAATGCAATCTTCCGAAAGAATGGACAGAACATTATTTTGTCAGTCTTGGAGCTTCTGCTATAAACAGAAAATCACTCTTTGCTTATAATATTTGGTCGAGAGTTAATTAGACTCTTAGTGACAGGTATTATTTTCACCGGACACCGAAAAACAAGTTTCCGTCACTATAGTAACAGAAATTGTTCTTTGAAGGAAATACTTTGGACTCGTAAATAAAATTACTTCAAATGCCAAACACTGATTTTTTTTGCTAATCACCATTTCTTATATATATATATATATATATATATATATATATATATATATATATATATATATATATGAAAAGATGGATGTGGTTAAAGAATCTGGTTCGTGAGTGTTCTGGGTTAAATCTTTACCGGAAACCCCACTTTAAATCTCTTCTATTTTCGACTGTTCATATCTATCTATCTATCTATCTATCTATTTAAGTTTCTATCTATCTATCTATCTATGTCAATGAATTTATATTTTTTTCTCTCAGTCTATTTCTTTCTATCTTTCTTTTTTCTCGGTCTATTCAAGTCTTCCTTCCTTCCTTCCTTCCTTCCTTCCTTTTTTAGCATCTATCTATCTATCTATCTATCTATCTATCTATCTATCTATCTATCTCAGTCTATTTCTTTCTATCTTTCTTTTTCCTCGGTCTATTCAAATCTTCCTTCCTTCCTTCCTTCCTTCCTTCCTTCCTTCCTTTTTTAGCATCTATCTATCTATCTATCTATCTATCTATCTATCTATCTATCTCAGTCTATTTCTTTCTATCTTTCTTTTTCCTCGGTCTATTCAAATCTTCCTTCCTTCCTTCCTTCCTTTTTTAGCATCTATCTATCTATCTATCTATCTATCTATCTATCTATCTATCTATCTCAGTCTATTTCTTTCTATCTTTCTTTTTCCTCGGTCTATTCAAATCTTCCTTCCTTCCTTCCTTCCTTCCTTCCTTTTTTAGCATCTATCTATCTATCTATCTATCTATCTATCTATCTATCTATCTATCTATCTCAGTCTATTTCTTTCTATCTTTCTTTTTTCTCGGTCTATTCAAATCTTCCTTCCTTCCTTCGTTCGTTCCTTCCTTCCTTCCTTCCTTCCTTTTTTAGCATCTATCTATCTATCTATCTATCTATCTATCTATCTATTCGTTCATTCATTTTTTGTTTGTCTGTTTGTTTGCTTGTTTCTTTCTTTCTTTGTCTTTTTACATTTATCAATCTCCCTATCTATCGTATCGCTCATAAATACGTATGTTCATCCCATTTCTAAAAATAAAAACTTAATTTTCTTCTGAACAAAGGATAACAAAATTTTTATTATTTCTACAAGTAGATGATACAATCAAAATGGACATTATTAGCTCTCATTTATTTCCAAACGCTAAAGCAGTGAAAGGTACTTACCAAAAAATATGAATATATCGCTGTCCAAATATAAATATATTTCAACGATTTTTTAATAACATTTGATTACTTACTACATGTGTATAACACTTAGATACAAATATACAAATATAATGAACATTCTAATGAAAACTAATACATCGACTGCATCTCTGCAGACCCCCGCCATGAATGTTCTGGATATGACACTAAACAATTTGATGGCGAAGCTGGAGCTTTAAGGAATAGGAAGTACCTTTCATGGCTAATGCTCTCTGATCCACTCTGGCTGGGAGTGATAGCACCAGATAGGGCCCCATCAAGGGGTGAAATAGAACTAAACAGTGTATTTATGGTGAACTTAATAGTTTGAAATCATCATCATCATGATGTCGTGCCGCTAGCACGGATATTCCTGACCCTCTCTCGCCACTTCTCCCTATCATTCGTCGCTTCTGGCAGGTCTTCAGGGCTACATCCCGTATCCTCACATAGCTGCTGTATGTATGTTCGAGCTGGTCGTCCTGCTTTTGCTTGGCCATATGCGGGGGTCCATTGGAGTACATCACTGATGAGTTCGTCCTTGCTTCTCCAGCAGCGTCCTGCGTGTCTGAGTCGTCTAACTTGTATAGTTTTCGTGATGGGATGCAGGTGGCCGTATAGTTGGTGCCTTGAGGGGTGTTGCCGCCAGGACTTGTTCTTGAAATAAAATTGCTTATTTATATAAAATTGATTTGGTATTAAATAACCTAAAAAGGTTGATATGCCATGAAACCTACCAAACAAACAAACATACGTAGATATACACCGTCTTGGGATAGATAGATAGATAGATAGATAGATAGATTAAAAAACTGATGTTGAACATGAAAATAAATCCCCGATGTTTGATGACTGGCACCATTATGTTACAAATTGTGCTGGAATTGATTTATTCTCTAAAAGGTTCTTAAGATTGTTGCTCTAACAAGGTTCTTATCTTGATATGCCATTTTATCCTGGTTTACGGTTATATGCAGTAGTCTAAAAATAAATACACACAATACGGATATTATTATGCATTATCTATTACCAAACTCTACAGCATTGAAACTCTCTGACCAAAAATAAGAAAAAAAAGTCCAAAAATTAGTATATTATATTCGTTTTCAACCACTACTGCACCGAGGTGTAGGGGAGGGAGCAACTCCTTCTCCTGGATTGCTCCAGTTACCCTTGATTTGTACCTTATAAAGCTGAGTGTTAAGCAAGGAGGCATCTTTGGAATGACTCAACGTGAGATTGAACAACGGTCTCCCGAACCATTAGCGATGACACTAACCATTATGCCAATCAATCTAAAAATAAGAACACCTCTTATATATATATATATATATATATATATATATGAGTTTTTGTCAAAGAATTTCAATATGAGTTGAATCTCCCATTGTGTTTGTTTCTAAGAAAAGAATCACCAACCGCAAGTTTTGGTCAAAGGTGCATAAGTTACGAGTCAGCTTTCCAAAGATAGAAAAAGAGAAAAACAAATACTGTATATCGCGCGTGCGGCAGTTTGCAATGAGGACGGAGGTCGGGTTATTTGAGCACTAGTCAATTTTTTCATTGCTCTATATCTATCATCTAACGGCTTGCTCTTGGCGATCCAGTATTGATTTCTATTCAAGATTCGAACCACCACAGCTCTGTTTCTCCAAAATACCAATGCTTTGTTCAACTATTGTGGATTGAGGACATCAAGGAGGGACATCAGCCCGTCCCGCCTTAGCCTGGCAGGTTAGTCAAACGATTAAACTAACCGCTTCTGCTCTGTTTATCTTTTGACCACGTCCTTGAATATACGGGGCCCTGACTTTCAGAAAGAAAAACCGACCCATTCCACATGAGCCTTAGTGCTAAGTACTTTTTTGAAATGATATCATTATCTACAGTACTCGTGCCAAAGACTTGAACATTAAAAGGTTAATTTTTTCCTTCCCATATAGAAATCTCGCTCTTTCTATTTTATTATATTTCAAAGTCTGGCTACCTTCCTAAGCAGTTTATCTATCTTTTTGATAATATCATGAACATGCATCCATCCACATACATTTAAACCCCACTTATGTCTGCAAATACACATACACATTTGCTACGCCAACACACTTGCCCAGTCAGCTGGGGCTGGAGAATAGAGAGACAGCTTCTTTGTAGCGGGAAAATCCTCTCCCAACGAGTATCCTGAAATGATAATCAGTTGGTGAGTTTCCAGTAATGCTGGATCTTTGAGGAATGGGGAATACCTCTTCATTGCCATTATTCCCAGGTCCACTCTGAAGTGGTAAGAACTGATAGAGTTATATCTATGGGTCAAATAGAACTAAATTGTGTACATATGCAAATCTGAATTGTTTGAAATAGAAATATTTTGATATCTAATTGTGTGTAAACAAAAACCTATACTTATACTAAACAGAACTGTTAATAAGCATAAAAATGGATTTAGTATTAATAAATTACAATGGTTGATGTGCCATAAGTCCAAACAAAACCAAAACGCCTACCAATACACCGACTCATATTGACTACTGCTAGTATATGCATTATTACACCTAAATATTTCCACTTATGGGCGGAAGAGCTTATAGCGTCACAATAACAGTATTTATAGTCCTTAAACATTTTAACCTTAGATTTAATTGGGGCCATTCCGTCAATTGACAGCCCCGTCGGCTGGGGCTGTAGAATACACTGACTGCATCTCTGCAGCGGGGTAAGACCCCCCTACCCTTCGAGAGTCATGGATGTGACACTAAACCATTTGATACTGAAGCTCCAGTTTTGGAGTTTTGGGGAATGTGGAGTACCCATTGCTCCCAGGTTCACTCTGACCCGGAGTCATAGCACTTGATAGGGTCCTATCCATGGGTCAAATAGATTTGTTTGACATTTAAACTATGTGCAAAGAAACTGCTTAGGCTAAATTAGATTGTTTGAAATAAAAAAAAAAGTTTGATCATTTGACGACAAAGGATGAATATTCAATAGAATTATTAGTGATATATAGCAATATTTAACACAATCTTACTCGGAGAAACAATAGATTAATAAGAAATGAAATTATCTGTGTTAAATAGAAATATTTTATACTATTTAACTGTATGCAAAGAATGGGCTCAGACTCGTTTGGACACGTTATCAACAAAAGTGTGTACAAATCATATATTCAATATTCGTATAAAGAAGATTTCGTCTTAAATAACCTACAATGGTTGATATACCAGAAAATGTAAGTACGGTTTAAAAAATCACTTCTTTTTCAAGCTATTCAGTTTAGTCAAACAATTCAGTTTATCATAAGTATGCAGTTGGTTCTATTTAACCCATAGATAGGGCCCTAAAGGGTGCTACTACGCCGGGCCAACCCAACCAAACCAAACCAAACCAAACTCTAAAATAAAACTTTTTTTGTGTTTAAAAGCTCTTGATTGCTTTTGGCCTTGAGCCCTGTTCAGTTTCCCGACAACCCAGTCTACTCCTGTTTACGATGAATACAAGTTTAATCGAATTTTTTTTCTCTATATATGTCTCTCCAAATTATTTGTTCATCTACTCTGTGATCGAATTCTTCTGTGGAACAATTGTCAAATATCTTTATTGTATTTGGAATTCAGCGAAATTCTTAACATCAATATTTGCATATTCTTTTGTTATTCTGTTTATCTACGACGGAGTCAGACAGACAGACAGACAGACCGACTAACTGAGAGATATTTTATTTCCGTTTTATTCATTTAAAAGTAGACGAACGTCTAATTAAATTATACTAAGTTCTTGCAATAATTTCCACAATGCTTAAATGGAAGAAATTCTAACGTTCGTTTATTCTTATACTTGTTAAATTGCCAGTCGCAAATAATAATAATAATAATAATAATGATAACAACTTACACCCCAGAGAAGACATAGACATACTGTATGTGTCAAGAAAAAGAGGAGGAAGAGGACTTGCCAGTATTGCAGACAGCGTGGATGCAACCATTCAGGAACTTGAAAGAATATACAGTAAAGATCAAAGAAAGAGTAATTACTGCAGTCAGTAATAACAAGACGAACAGAATTAATGCGAGGACACAAAAGGAAAAAAAAAAAATGAAAAGAAAAATAACTGAATGGGTACCATAGAACTGCATAAACGAGTGTTCTAGCTTTGACACTAAACAATCTGCTGGTGAAGCTCCAGTAATGCTGGAGCTTTGGGAAATGCAGAGTACCCCTTCATTGCCATCACTCCAAGGTTCACTCATGCCAGGAGTGGTATCATCTAATTGGGTCCTATATATAGGTCGAATAGAACTGATTGACAGTCAAACGGTGTGTAAACAAGTAATTCATGTTTAATCGAATACTTAGAAATCGATCTCTTTGACTATTTTATGATGTGTAAAAAAAAAACGACTGGTGTTTAATTGAATTATTAGTGATAAATAGCTATTCTTGGAAATATATAACTATGTGCAAATAAAACTATTAGTGTAGAATACTTAAAGCCATTTAGTGTATGCAAAATACAATTGTTGATATTACATAGCAATACTTGGAACCATTTAACTGCGTGCAAATGAATAATTTTTTGTTGAATAGAATGATTAGTGTTAAGTAGTAGTACTTTTAACCACTTCACTGTGTACAAAAAATGATTTTGTCCAGTCGGCTGGGGCTATAGAATACACACACAATGAGTGTTTTCGATATGACACTAAACAATCTGATGGTTAGGTTCCAGTAATTCTGGGGCTTTGGGAAATGCAGATCACCCCATCATTGCTATTGCTCCCAGGTCCATTCTGGCCCGGCGTGGTTGCACCAGAAAGGACCCTATCTCTGGGTTGAATAGAACTAACTTGTGCAAAACTGAATTGTTTGACTAAACCGAATAGCTTGAAATAGAAATGTTTTTGACAATTAAACCGTACTTACATTTAAACTGCGTGCTTATGTTAAACTGAAACCGGACTTACATTTAAACTACGTGCATATACTAAACTGAATTATTTGAAATGGAACTGTTTTTTGACATTGAAAATGTACTAACACTAAACTGATTTGTTTAATATAGAACGGTTTTGACATTTACCTGTATAACTGCTTGACTAAACTGAATAGCTTGAAATTGTAATATTTTTTACATTTAAACTGCGTATTTATGCTAAACTGAAATGTTCGAAATAGAACTATTTTCATAAAAATGGATTTGGCGTTAAATAACCTACAAAGGTTGATATGCCATAAAACCCAAACAAAAAAACAAACAAACAAATGATTAATATTAAATGGAAATGTTCTTGTTAGATTGCTATAACTGAAACCATTTAACTGGGTAGAAACAATAGCAATCCTCGTATAAAAACAAATTAGTTCTAACTCATTTAAAAATAAAATAACCAACAAACTATTCACTCACCAATGATATATGTATAACCATTTAACTATGTGCAAACAACTGACTGATATTAAATTAAATTGTTATTGTTTCTTAGCAATACTTGAAATCATTCAACTATGAACAAACAAATGATTAATAGTAAATAGAATAATTCGTTTTTGAAATACTTGTAATCATTTAACAGTGTACAAAATAATGAGCTCGGGTTCGTTTTAGAATGTTATTTACGAAATGTGTTTACTAATCATATATATTTTATAATAAAGAGAATTTGGCTTTAAGTCATCTACAAAAGTTGATATGCCATAAAACCCTTCCAAACTAAATGTATGTGTACTTCAAGCGACAAACTCATAAAATTGGGCCTGGCTATGAAGAAGACCCCTAAAGAGAGAATGAGAATCTCTTAATGTTAGAACGAAGAACGTCAAAGCTAAAATTAATCATAGGCAGAAGAATAAATATAGCTTATGAGGTAAGAGTGATGAAACAGTTAAACCCTTAAAAAGCAGTTAACTTGCACAAAAGGAGTCCAGGGCAAAGCATGACTGTGTATGAATGGTGATCTACTGTGAATTCTGGAAGAGACTAAAAACCCATCATGCTGACGAATGTGATATATCCACAAATCATAATTAGTCCAAGGAAAAATGAGAATTAAAATTTTCTGGAGGGAGACAAAGAGATGACCAAATCCCCACCAGAAAACTAGACCTAGTGTTAATTAACAAGAATTAAAAAAACCTTTCAGCGAATGGATTTTGATTCAATTCAGCGGAGTATAGAGGGATAAATAAAATGAGCAAAAAGATGACGACTGCTTGGATCTTGCTAGAGAACTAAAAAAAAAGCTTAGGAACGTGAGGGTGACTCGGGAACCAATCGTTGTTGGTGCTCCTAGATCGGTTCCCAAAGACTGGGAAAGAAAACTGTTGGAAATGATAATAAGAAGAATCGAGACCATACAGATACCAGCATTATTAAGAACGTCTTAAATACACATAAAAGTCCTTGACCCATCAGGAGACTTGCTGTGTCGAAGACTCTAGTGACAAAATTACAAAGAGCGAACGACTAATAAACTACATCTCACACAAGAAAACATGAACCTGGCTAAGAAAAGGAAACCTTAAAAGAGAAATTGAATCTCTCCTAATAGCAGCACAAAACAACGCCATAAGAACCAATCATATCAAAGCGAGAATAGATAAGACGCAACAAAATAGCAAATATAGGCTATGCGGTGACTGAGATGAAACCAGCAATCACATAATAAGCGAATGCAGCAAATTAGCACAGAAGGAGTATAAGACTAGACATGACTGGGTCGGCAATGTGATCCAGTGGGAGATGTGCAAGAAATTTAAATTTGACCATGCGAACAAATGGCATATGCACAACCCAGCATCTGTCTTAGAAAATGGCCCACATAAACTCTTATGGAACTTTGACATACGGACGGATCACCTAATCTCAGCCAGAAGACCAGACCTTATAATAATCAACCAAAAAAAAAAGTGAATTTGCAAAATTGTGGACTTTGCTGTACCGGCTGACCACAGAATAAACCAAAGAATGTGTAAAGAAGGATAAGAACCTTGACCTTGCTAGGGAATTGAAAAAAACTATGGAACCTGAAAGTGACGATCATACCAATTGTGATTGGTGCTTTCGGTACGGTAACTACAGGATTATTAAAGGGACTGGAGGACTTGGAAGTTGGAGGACGAGTGGACACCATTCAAACTACAGCACTATTGAGAATAGCTAGAATAGTGAGAAGAGTCCTGGAGACTTGAGGAGACTTGCTATCACTCAAACTCCAGTGAAAGACC
This sequence comes from Sepioteuthis lessoniana, assembly GCA_963585895.1. Taxonomy (NCBI): domain Eukaryota; kingdom Metazoa; phylum Mollusca; class Cephalopoda; order Myopsida; family Loliginidae; genus Sepioteuthis; species Sepioteuthis lessoniana. Next base: position 16,490,669 of record OY757942.1, read on the forward strand.
ATCATCTAAAACTGATGTGAAAAACTCTAATGAGTAAATAAAAATAAAGACCATCAGCTAACGCTGATGTGAAAAACTCTCAAAGAGTAAATAATAATAATAATTACCTCAACCTAGCCAGAGAACTGAAAAAACTGTGGAACGTGAAGGTGGTGGTGATACTATATAGGACTGGAGGACTTGGAAATAAGAGAACAAGTGAAGACCACCAAATTACAGCATTGTTGATATCAGCCAGAATACTGAGAAGAGTCCTGGAAACCTGAGGAGATTTACGGTCTCTCAGACCCCAGCGAAAAGCCATAAACTAACGCTTATGAGCAAAACTCTCAAACGAGAAGATCATAATGAGCACCTCGTTCTTGCTAACGAATTAAAAAAAAGATCTATGGAACATGGAAGTGACGATTATTCCAATTGTAATTGGTGCGCTTGATAAAGTCAATAAAGGATTGTTACATAGACTGGAGGACTTGAAAATAACAGGACGAGTGGAGACCATCCAAACTACTGCATTATTGAGAACGGCCAGAACGCTGAAAAGAGTCCAAGAAACTTGAAGAGACTTGTTGTCACTCCAGTGAAAACTCTCAAGGAGGAACTATATTAATAACAAGGAATCCTCAACATGGATTCAACATCAATACATATTTACCAGCCCCTCCGCTCGGGCAGGATATGACACAAGGTCAATTTTTAAGCGAAGTTTAACAGGTTTGAATTCTCCTAGACTAGTTGCTTCACCAAGGCTAAAAACCTAGTCTGCCCTACTGTTTACCCATAGCTGGAGGGAGAATAATTAGATTCATACCTTTCCGAAGGGTATTAGTGCTATGTGAAATGCAATCAGTCTCGTCCAGGATTTGAACTCGTGTCGTCGTGTCGATTTCCGACGACGATAACCATTACACCACGGGCACCTCATCGAGCAGGATATGACACAAGGTCAATTTTAAGCGGAGTTTAACAGGTTTGAATTTAGAGTTTTCCTTCTCCTACACTAGTTGCTTTACCAAGGCTGATGAACTCAGTTTGCCCTACTATTTACCCATAGCTGGAGAGAGAATAATTAGATTCATAGCTTTCCCAAGGGTTATAGTGCTATGTGAAATGCAATCGGCCTCGTCCAGGATTTGAACTCGTGTCGTCGTGTCCATTTCCTACGACGATAATCATTACACCACTGGCACCTCTGGATACATCAATACAAGAACTCAAAGACCACATAAAAAAGCGCAAATAGAGACAAATTTTAGTGACCAGAAACAGCATTGACAACATAAAGATAAATGGAAAAGTAATAACTAAGTAACAGAATTCGGAAAAAAAACAACTGTTTGGATATTTCAAGCAACAAATTGACGAAATCTTATGCAAGAAGACCTGGACATTGGTAAGAATGGATAAAACGTGAGAGGGGAACTGAAACTCTTTAAATAACAGCGGGTGGGGGGGTCCTCGTGGCGTAATGGTTAAAGCGATGGACTGCGGAATCGTAGTAAGCGAGTTCGTATTCCATTCGCGCTATTACGTTCACTTTCGGGTAAATACCCTTGGGAAAGGTATGAACCCCCTTATTCTCCCAGCTATGGGTTAAATAGTACCCCTATTCTAGGAGAATAGATTTGGCCTTAAATAACCTACGAAGGTTGATATGCCATTAAACAAAGAAACCAAACCAAACCAAACCAATCAAATAGCAGCACAAAACAACACCATAAGGACCATCTACACTAAAACAAAAATAGATAAGACGCAACAAAATAGCAAGTATGGGTTACGTGGTGATAGAGACGAAACGGGTGATCACATAAGCGAATGCAGGAAATTAGCGCAAAAGTTATAAAACTAGACACAACTGGACGGTGAAGGTAATCTCCTGAGAATTGTGCAATGAAGTTAAATTCGACCGTTTGACCAAATCGTATATGCACAAACCAGACTCCATCCTGTGGAAGGAAACGTATACAATTCTCTCGGACTTTGAAATACGAACAGATCACTTAATCTCGGCAGAAGGTCAGACTTAGTGATAGTCAACAAACAAAAATAAAAGAACCTGCAGAATTACGGACTTTATCGTCCCAGCAGACATAGAAGGAAAACCCTAGAAAGCGAAAAGAGTGATAAGTACCTCGACCTTGCCAGAGAACTGACAAGGCTATGGAGCATTAAGGAGAAAGTGATACCAATTGTAATTGATGCATTTGGAACGGTCCTGGAAGTGTTGGAAATCGGAGGACGAGCTGAGACCATCTAGACTACAACATTGCTAATATCGACCAGAATACTGAGAAGAGTCCTGGAGACTTGCTGTCAATCGGACTCTTATGAAAGAACATCAGCAAACGCTGGAGTAAAAAAAACTTACAAGGAGTAAGAATAATAATAAAATGATGCTAGAAAGACAAATGAAGAAAGTGCGAAACCTTCGAAAAGTACTAAGGAAGAAAACCTCAAGGACAGAGAGGAAAGAAAAAACTGGAAAACAAAATGAAAGAAAACTGAAAATGTAATCCAAAGAAATAAATGAAAAGATATTTCCGAAAGAAGGAAGATTCGAAAGAGACCAGTATCGGGTAACAAAAACAAAACAAAAAAACAAAAAGAAACAAGAAAACAGGACCTTACAAAATAATGAAAGAAAATTCTACAAATAGATCAGAGGATAATTCACAACAGCAAATTAACAATTGGATGCAAAGGAAACAAAACAGTTTTAGAGCATGATATGGGATCAGAAAGAACAGAAAAGAAAGGTTGAATGGAAAAATAACATTAAAAAGATTTCCAAGGATTTGACGAATGTCCTGAGCGGACATACACCCGAACTCACTCAGAAGAACAAAAAAAAGTACCAAATTGAAATATAACAAGTCATGGTGGCATACGTTGATTCTGGTTTTAAAAAATCAGGTTCATCAACGATAGATTGTCTCAGCAACTGAGTAAAAGCCAGGAAGATATACATCATCTTGGCATGGGTTGTCTGTAAAAAAAAGTCTTTGATTTACATCCGCCAATTCGGATAATTAAATGTGTAAACGTTTCGGAAATATCTGATTAGTTTTAAATTTCAACAACAGCCATGGAAAACTGGAAAATAGAATTAGGAGCCGGAGAACAAACCCTATCAGAGGTAAAAATTCAGAGAGACATATTCCAGGGAGACTCACTCGCTACAGCTATTTGTTATAGCAATGAGGCTCCTAAATTCTCAACTTAAGAAATGCTACACATTCATAAAATCATAGGAAAAAAATAATCACATAGAGAAATATTATCGAGATTTTTGCAAAAAAGGAAAAAGAACTGGAGCCCTTGTACATTCAATAAGAATATACAAGCAGGATATAGGAATGGAAATTGGCAATGATAAATGATTTATGCTGATAATAAAAAATGGGAAAGGAGAAACAATTGACGGCACAGAACTGCCAAGTCAGAAAAGAATCAAAATGCTTGGGGAGAAATAAAATTACAAGTACTTTGATATACATATTAACCAACCCCTCCGCTCGGGCAGGATATGACACAAGGTCAATTTTTTAAGCGGAGTTTAACAAGTTTCAATTCAGAGTTTTCCTTCTCCTAGACTAGTTGCCTCATCAAAGCTGAAGAAACAGTCTGCCCTACTATTTACCCGTAGCTGGAGGGAGAATAATTGGATACATACATTTCCCAAGGATATTAGTGCTATGTGAAATGCAATCAGTCTCGTCCAGGATTTGAACTCGTGTCGTCGTGTCGATTTCCTACGACGATAGCCATTACACCACGGGCATCTCCTTTTTTATACTATTTAACCCATAGCTGGGAGGATAAGAGGGTTCATACCTTTCCCAAGGGTATTTGCCCGAAAGTGAACGTATTAGCGCGACTGGAGTACGAACTCGCTTACTACGATTTCACAGTCCATCGATTTAACCATTACACCACGAGGACACAAGTACGTTGATATATATGAAGAGGATACCATCAAACAGAAATGAATGGGAGAGTAAGAAAAGAGTGCCTTTAAAGTACAAGAAAGCTTCTCGATACCAAGTACTGCAGCAGAAATCTCATTGAAGGAATAAACACCTCGTAAGATACTCGGGACCATTCTTAGAACAGACAAGAGAGGACCTCAGACAAATAAACGAAAGTACAAGAAAGTTGGTCTCTATACATAAGACTTTACACCCGAGAGATCACAAAGACAGACTATATTTGCCAAATAAGGAAGAAAATTGTGTAGATCCAACAATACAAGAACTTGAAGAAAAAGAGCAAAGAAATATTAATCGCAGCATCAGTAGCAGAAATGGCAGCACGAGAACGAAGAGAAAAACAACAGGAACGAGAAAACAAAAATTGGAAGATGAACAACAGTACGGATATTTCAAGCGACAAATTAACCAGACTGTACACTAGAAAACCTCTACATTGCTAAGAAAGGGAAACTTCAAGAGAGAAAAATAATCCCTTCGAATAGTAGCTGAGTATGATATAACGACCAATTATATTTAAGCAAAATTTGATAAAATGCTACAGTTCAGTAAGTACATGTGGAGATGAAACGATCAATCACGACACGCAAATACTGCAAACTAATACAAAAGGAATAGAAGATAAGATACGACTTGATAGGAAAGATGATCCTCTGGTAATTGTGCAAGAGATTTAATTTAATTATAATACCATACGGTATATATACAAAGTAGAATCCGTCCAAAGAAAAGAGATGTATAAAATTCTTTGGGATTTTAAGAAACAAATGGATCACCTAATCCTGGCCAGAAGACCAGAGCTCTAATTAACAAGAAAAAAAGAATTTGTTATCAAATGGATTTGCCGCTTCCGTGACAAACGAAAAATTAAATAAAAAAAAAAAAAGAAAATATAGACAAATACTTGGACCTTACCTGAGAAATAAAAAAAAACAAAAAAAAATCTGTAGAACATGAGGGTTACGGTGATACTAATTGTACTTTGGGTGATTGGAACGGCCCCAAAAGGCCTGGAAAAAACTGTAGGAATTGGAAATCTTAGGAAGAATCGAGGTCATCCTGATCACACTAATGAATATTGAGAAAAGTCCTGGAAACCTGAACAGACTTACTGTTACTCAAACTCCTGTAAAAGACCACTCACTTGTTCGAAAAAAAAAGTAAGAAGTAAATTATTATTATTTCTAGAATACACTCGTCAATAATGACGGTTGAATTTTATATAAAATATCTTTTTTATAAATTAAAAAAGATTTCAGAATCTAAAAAGAATAAATCAATAACTGAAAATATCTCATATGTTATTGTAATAAAAACACAACTTTCATGTAGCAAACTTAGAATTATCTGAAAAATCAAATCGTCTGTTTTGTTAATAAATTGAGACTGTCTCCCTCTTTTTCTCTCTTTTTCTTGTCGCTGTCAATGTAGATTCAAAAGATACGTAGCCAAGCAGACCAACTCAAAAACTGTATAACCCGTTCCGTGGTGATGTCAGCCTGCTTTCCAGACAACTTGTCTGCTTTCTTTTTCTTTCTCTTTCAATGTAGCAGCTGCAAATCACATGGTTCTTTCTTTCTTTCTTTCTTTCTTTTTCACTTTTTAAGTCAGACTGCTGTTACGACTGCTGACTTGACAGCTTGTCTGGCTTCTTTTCTTTTCTTTTCTCTTTCGAAGTGGAAAACCATAAATCACATGATTCTTTCTTTCTTTTTTTCTATCTTTCTTTCTTTCTTTCTTTCTTTCTTTCTTTCTTTCACGATTACAATAAAAAGTGTGAGAGATCTTACCTTCCGTTCTTTCTTTCTTTCTTAAATTTTTTTCTTTCTTTAAAGGTTACAACGAAAAGTGTCAGAGATCTCACTTTCCGTTTTTTCTTTCTTTCTTCCTTCCTTTCTTTCTTTTCTTTCTTTCTTTCTTTTTTAAATATTATGTACACAGACACACAGATGTACACACAGAACCCTACACTTGTGCTTTATATCATTTAGAGATTATTTTACACTTTGAGAGTTTTTCACAGCTGCGTTCAGTGGAGTCTGAGTGATAGCAAGTCTCCTCTAGTCACCAGGACTCTTCTCAGTATTCTGATTGATTTTAATAACTCTATTTTTTAGATGATCTCTCCTCGTCCAGTGATTTCTAACTTTTCAATCCCCCTTACTAAGTTTTTGGGGGATCTTTCCGAACGCCCCATTTATCTTAGATATCACCGTCACCATCCTGATCCATAGATTTTATAATAATAATAATTATTATCATTATTATTATTATTATTATTATTATTATTACTGAATTTTCAGCTTCCCTTTCAGTTTCTCAAAATCCTTCAACGGGTCTTTATCCTAGACCTAGCGCGAGGGCAGATAGTGATAATATATTTTCCATGTATTTATGTTTTTGCTGCGTCTTCTGGGTGATATATTTGGTCACACTGATTATATTTTTTTTCTTATAATTATTGTTACTTATTTGAGAGTTTTTCTTTTTTTTTTCATTTACTGATGATTTTTCACTGGATTTTGAGTGACAGCAAGTCTCCTCAAGTCTCCAGGACTCTTCCCAGTATTCTGGCCGATCTTAATAATGCTGGATGGTCGTCCTCTAATTTTCAAGTATTCCCGTACCTTTACCAATC